>CAUYON010209784.1:0-12485 GCA_963573935.1 Arctocebus calabarensis | reverse complement strand
GGTTTGAACCTGCCACCTTTGGTATATGGGGCCGGCACCCTACTTGATGAGCCACAGGTGCTGCTCTCAGAGTGCTAGGGTTATAATATGTTCAGCCAAGGGACTCTTTTGTTTTAGCACAAAATTATAATAATATCACATTTCACATTTTAACAATAGTTTCTGAATGAAACTATTGCACATAGTGCATAGTATTGTGCATAGTATTATGCACATAGCTATCAGGATTTGGGCCCAGGTAGCTGGTCCCAGCACCTGTCTTTGACCTTTATACCACCCTGCCTTTCTGGAGTAGTAGTACAGGTACTTGCACACCTGTTCTATCTCACCCCCAAGCACTAAAAATGTAACCATGGCTCTGCCCCTGGATGCTACAAAAATGGCTCTGGTGACCCCAAACCTCTAGGATGGGGAGAAGGAAGACACGGGGTGGAGCTTACCTTTACATGTGTTCTCACTCTTAGTCTGGAAACTTTCAGCCCCGGAAGTGAGCCCATATCCTGGGATGCATGTGCAGTAATAGCTCCCTTCCACATTCTTGCAGTCTGCAGATTGTCCGCAGTCCACCCCACCGGGTGATGTACACTCGTTGATGTCTGTGAACCAAAAGGGCAAAGGTTCACCTCCCAAAGGTGTGAGGGCAGAGACTCCCATCCTGACTCCCTAGCATGAAGCCTGGTGCTTAGTAGGTATCTTCTGGGAAGTATCCTGTGCTGTGCTGCAACTGGAGCAAGCCATTCCTGAAGGCCACTCAGCCAGCCCTGCTCATTCCAGTTCTCTGGCTAGCACCCTGGATTTGGACACAGTGAAAAGTGCCACAGTACTTTAGGAAGGAGAGTCAGCATTCCCCTCCCCCCCCAGGTCTTAAGGGCAAGCTGAGGCACAGACTCCAGACACCCAAGGCTCCAGCTCTTTTCTCCAGGAACCCATGCCTATTCACTCCTTACCTCTCTACCTTCATATTTTTTTCTATTCTCTTTTCCCCACCCATGATGACCATCCCAAGGCCAAGGGCTATAGCCGCTAACTATCAGCCACGTCTCCCACTGGTACTAGGCAATGCCTGGTCATCTCTGATGTGCCTCTGTACTGCTCCCACGTCTGTACCATCACAAGTCCCTGTGGGGTCACTGAAGATCTCCTCCGATGAGGAACTGAATCCTGGCTTGCAGCGACAGGCAGTGGCGTTGACACATATGGCGTTTGGAGGGCACCATTGAGCACAGGCTGCAGGGACAGAGGGCACGCTCTGAAGGTGAGGTGGATCCAGGGGCTGGGGAGAGGGGGCAACATGATCCTCATAGGAAGAGGTGTTGGGGGAGGTGAGGGATGGCCTTGAGGTTCCTCTGAATTCAGGCCCCTCGCTCCTTGGGCTGAGGGGTGAGGGGTGCAAGGTGGGTAGGTGTTCAGGACTCCTTCCCTGGGCTCTGTCTGTAGACCACACAGCTCCCAGCAAACTCACCCCCAGAGTTCTGGGATTCAGCTCCTGACAGGGTCAGTAAGAAGACATACAGCACTGTAACAGAGAGAGGGGGGTCAAGAGAGCCCCTAAACTGAAAAGGAGGCCTAAGGGTGACAAATTTGGGTAAAGGGGCTCATTCAAAGGAACACTGAGCAAATGGCACATCCCCAGACTCCAACACCCATAGCCAGAGGGTCTGTCACTTGGTGCCTCTGGGTTAGGTTTTCAAGAACTGGGGGATGGGGAAGGGACCTTGAGCCCAGGAGGGGTCTTGGCTCAGGCTGTGGGCTGTGCAGGCAGTGGCTCAGAGGACAGACTGGAGTGGCGCCAGCCCAAATCTCAGTCTGTGGGCAGTTTCCTTCACTACTATTCTGTCCCAGTCTCCTCTTCTAAAGAATAGGGGTGGTGATGGCACCCACTTTAGTGCACATAGGAATGAGCCCCATGAATGCTCCCAGTGCATCTGAGCATTCACTGTCATCCTCTTTTCAGGTAAGAATGAAGGGGTTAGACAAGAACTCTCGGATGCCCCAGGTTCTATGGTGCCCCAGCTCTCACACCCTTCCTCAGGGACACAGGTGCACACACCACACCCATAACAGCTCAGCCTCGTCCAGCAACCCCGTGGTGGCATTTCGCCCCAGGCTCCACAGGAAGACACCATGGGAGCCTGTTGTTCCCCCCTCCTGCTGCTTCTGCTATTCCCAGGGCACGTCTTGGGGGCCCCTCCTCAGGCCACCCCTCATGGTGGTAGGGAGCTCATTGAGGCTTACCAAAGAGAGATACAGAAGGAGAGAGGAGAGGTGGAGAGAAAATACGGGGGGGGGGGGGGAGAGAAAGAGAGTTAGAAGGAGACAGACAGACAGACAGACAAGGAGACAGGTGGAGAAAAAAGGGAGACAAGAGAGACAGTGATATAGTGATGTAGAGGGGAAAAAAAAGAATTTAAGCTCGGTGCCTGTGGCTCAACAGGCTAAGGCGCCAGCCATGTACACCTGAGCTGGCAGGTTCGAATCCAGCCCCGGCCCACCAAACAACAATGACGGCTGCAACCAAAAAATGGCCGGGCGTTGTGGCGGGCGCCTGTAGTCCCAGCTACTTGGGAGGCGGAGGCAGGAGAATTGCTTGAGCCCAGGAGTTAGAGGTTGCTGTAAGCAGTGATGCCACAGCACTCTATCCAGGGTGACAGCTTGAGGCTCCGTATCAAAAAAAAAAAAAAATCAAAGAAAAAAGACAGGAGGAGATGCGACAGAAACAATGAGAGAGGAGGGTGGATGGGACCTGGGATGGGTGGGAGGAGGGCTGGGTGGGGCTGTCAATTCCCTGCTGGTCTGAGAATACTGAGGGTACACTGAGGACCCTAGGAATCCTAGCAGCCCCAAAGCAGGGGTGTTAGGCAGCGGGATGGGGACCAGGAGGGAGGCTGGGTATGAGTCACTTCCTAGGCTGAAGGGAGAGATGACTCACCACTCAGTGGCCCACTTTGACACTGAAGAGGGCTCCCAGGGGAATTCTGGGGCGGGTCATTGTGAGTAAAGTTTGGTGGTTGGGTGTTGGGGGTTGCCGAACAAAGATCCCCTGACCACTCAGCCCCTGTATCCACCCTCGGGCTGGTGGAGGGCAGAGACCCCACACACACACTCCTACACCTGCTCACAGCCCTACCCCTTCCCCTTCCTCGTGTCAGGATCCCTGTCTTCCTCCTCTTTGGCCACAGGGCTTGGCTAGTTCTCCTGTCTGCCAGGAATCAGTTCCTCTTTACAGGACAGACCGCAAAAATGACCTTCCCTTGAAGGATAGGACCTAGGCTGTTTTGTCTCCAGCTCCCAAAGCCCCGAGTGACTCCATTAAAGGCAGGGACTGTGTTTATGCCCATTATACAGATGGAGAAACTGAGGCTTGGAACTCAGGGGGGGAAGATCCAGAAGAATCTAAGTGGACAGAAGTGACTGAGGAAGGAGAAATTGAGGGGTTGAGGTCCCCAGGCCCTGGGTGGAAGGGCTCCTCTGTTCCCTCTGCCTGGGCTGAGCTAAGCTGTCCACCCCCACCCGGAGGCTATGGAGCCAGGCTTCCTCCATCTGGGGCCTTGGAAGTTTCCCAAACGGGAGCTGGGAGAGAAATGGCTTTTCATCTGCTCCCGGTCCCATCTGGTTTGCATTGCCCAGCAGAGCCCTGAGCAAGAAGATTCCTGCTTAGAGAGTCTGGGGTGAGGGTGGGGCAGTCACCCCTTGCATCTCCTGCTAAGGACCCCCAAGACTACTCCCCAAATCTGCCAGTGTCTTTTCCAGAAGTTAATAATACTAATAATTTTAAAATCCTGTTTACTTAATTTTTACTGTGAACCACAAATAGTTTGTATACTAACTCACCCAACCCTTAAAACAAGCCTCCAAAATGGAGGCTGGTCTTGTTCCATTTTGACACTGGATATTTGTTCCACAGGTAAGGAAAGTGAGCTCAGAGGCTGCATGACTCCGCCCCCACTGACATAGCCAGGAAGGGCCTGGAGCCACCTGCGACTGCCCTCCAACCACATGTGCCCCACACAGCAGCCTCCTGTCCCTTGCTCTTGAGCTCAGGGGGATGCTGAGCTGATACTTGGCACCCTGGGGACTGCCACAGGGAAGCTGTGTTCCTGTGGTTCCAGTAGAACTGGCTTCCCCATCAAATGTCATTTCTTCACTTTCTTTGTTGCCCTGTTGCTCAGGCAACAAGCTGCCCCAATAACCGTTAGAGCCACCCTGGGTGGGGCGGGAAGGGAGGCCTGGGGGAAGTCACAATGAAAGTCAAGTTCAAAACCCACAGCCTGGCAAAGTCCCTTCAACCCATAGTTGAAGCCCAGTCAGGTCTAGGGCAGCAAGAAGGGGGATCTCTGGGGCTACTGCTGAGACAAGAGAGTACACATTGGGGATACCCTGTAGTGAAGGGGTCCCAGCCACCAGCTTCCAGATAGCCCCTACACTTCCACACTCTATATTAAGAGCAGCCACCTGTGGAGTCTCAACATTCACTTTTTCCTCCCTCCCCTTACCCCATGCCTCAATTTCCCCTTTTAAGGAGCAGCCTCCAAACTGGCTCCAGAGTAGAGTTTGGAGACCCCTCCAGGTAGGGAAGCAGGCTCTGAGAGCACTCTGGGGTTCCTTTCAGGGTGCATGGGGTGCCCAAGCACTGCCTGCCTGTCATGTGGCCACAGGTGCCTGCCTGACATGTGGCTTCTTCCACCTGCCCAGGAGCCACCAACAACACCTCCCATTTCTCAGCTGACAACAGGGGTCCTTCCAGGGCTTCCTCACCCCTCCCTTCAGGCCCCAAAGTTCTTACCAAGAAAGACATCGCTGCCACTGCTGCCTCCCATGGTTCCAGCTGCTGGTAGAAACAATCACGAGCAAGGGGAAGTATGGGAAGGGACAGGGCTGTCCTGTATCCCCAGGCTGGGCAGCTGTGCGAGCTGTTCTGAAGCCGGGCCTTTATGAAGGAGGGGGTGGACAGCTGTTGGCACAGGGCCCTCCCCGGAACTGGCGCGGCAGCTGGAAGCCAACAGGAAAGTGCAGTAAAAACACAGACCCAGGGGCGCTGTACACACACACATATACTGGCTCGCAGGAATAAAGTGCAACCTGCTTCCAAATCCTCTCCCAGCTTTTCCACCACTTGAGCGTCTGACACACACTTCAGCCTGTGTGTCTCTGGGCCAGCTGCATTAGAGAAGGCACAGCCAGAGAGGCAGAGAGGTGGGGGAGTCCCGTCCAGGGTTTGCTTGGCTCTGCTCTGGGCACCGGCCAGGGGTGGGTGGAAGGGAGATTGGACAGAGGCCACATCAGAAATAGCCCTAAGCTCCTACATTCAGGCTCACCCTGTGCCCAGTGTTAGCATGCCTGAGTCTTCAGTGCCAGCATCTCAGCTGACAGTATTTTCCCCTCCTGCTTTTTAAAATTTATTTATTTATTTATTTTTTAGAGACAGAGTCTCACTTTGTCTTCCTCAGAAGAGTGCTGTGGCGTCCCAGCTCACAGCAACTTCCAGCTCTTGGGCTTAGGTGATTCTCTTGACTCAGCCTCCTGAGTAGCTCCACAGGCGCCCTCCAGAACACCCAGCTATTTTTTTGTTGCAGTTTGGCCAGGGCCATTTTCAAACCTGCCACCCTCGGTATATGGGGCTGGTGCCCTACTCACAGAGCCGCAGGCACCGACCCCCTCCTGCTTTTTAGATGAGGAGGGAAACTGAGGTTCAGAGAGGCCACCATCCAAATAGGGGCCCGGGGATGGACATGGTTGCTCACACCTTTAACCCAGAACTTTGGGAGCCCAAGGCTGGAGGATTGTTTGAGCCCAGGAATTTGAAACAAGCCAAGCAACATAGCAAGACTCCATCTCTAAAAAAATTTAAAAATTAGCTGGGTATGGTGGTATACACTTGTAGTCCCAGCTACTCAGGAGGCTGAGGCAAGAGGATTGCTTGAGCCCAGGAATCCAAAGCCGCAGTGAGCTACAATTGGAACATGCACTCTAACCTGGATGAAAGAGTGAGACCTTCTCTCTTAAAAAAAAAACACACACACACACACAAATAAAAATAGAAGAACAAAACAAACAAACAGGAGCTGGAGAAGGATGAAAGGGCCCTTTGTGGTTGGCAGAAAGACACCAAGACGAGAAACTTTGGGTCACCAGGGAAGCTACCCTCCTGGCCTCTCTTGGCCAGAGTACCCTGTTGTAGCAAACTTAAATCTCTCCATCTCAGGGGCTCAACATTATAATCAACAGGGAATCATGTGATAGGGGAGGTGTTTCCTTTCCAAATAAACCACATGACTGTCTTGGTTATGGAGGTACCTAATAATTTTTTTAAATGCTATTGTTTAGAAAGTGCTTTATCTGCACCAGGCCTGGTCTTGACTGTTTGGGTTTTTCTTTTGATTTGGTTTCCTTTTGAGACAGGGTCTCACTCTGTTGTCCTGCTAGAGTGCAGTGGCATCATCATAGCTCACCACCGCCTCGAACTACTAGGTTCAAGCGATCCTTCTGCCTCAGCCTCCTGAGTAGCTAGGACTTTTTGTGTGTACCACCACAACCAGCTGATTTTTCTGTAGAGATAGAGTCCTGCTATATTGTTCAGACTTTTTTTTTAAGCCTATTTAAACTCACTGACTCCTAAAACATTTGCAGCACTATTACAGTTCCCATTTTACAGAGGAGAAAACTGAGGCACAGGAGGATTCACACAGCTAACGAGGGAACCAGCTGAGGCCCACAGGCAGGCAGGCACCCTGGACCTCCCACCCCCTAAGTCTTTACTGTGTACTAACATGGTTTTGACACCTCCGTGACCCTGAGGTTTAGCAGACAACTGTACCCAGCTAGAATTAAATACTTGGTTTTGAGTTCCTTATATTCATGTTTATTTTTAGATTTCCCTACTATTTGGGGTGAGGAGAAGGGTTTTTCAAGGAGGTTGCTGAAATCAAGTCTGTTTTTTATAAGAATGGAACGATGGTGCAAAGAGATGAATGTTGAAGAAAATAGGAAGTGGGTAACAGTTGAAAGGGGCAACTTGCAGCTGTGAGGGAAAAAAGGCCCCAATGACTGAAGTCCAAAGAGCATTATCCTGGGATGGCCAACCACTCGCCTCTGCTCCAAGAGTTAACCCTTTCCTGCTAGGGGAAGGGTAGAGTCCCAGGCTCCTGCCAAGGGGCCCAAAGGGACTGGGGGAGGAGTGTGGACACAGCGGACAGGCTGGGAGGACAGTGGGCAAAATCAGGTCTGCAGTGGATTTTTGGCTTTTTTCCTAGAAAGCTGGAAACTCCAGCGTTCAATGTCTGCCAACGCAGAGCAGCCGGTCAGACAGCTGGTGTCTGGAGAACCTCGGGGAGAGGTAGGAGGCTCTTCCAGATGTCAGGGTGTTGTCTTCAACCCCCTCCATGGTGCCCATCTACTCCTTGCTCTCTGCTCCTCCAGGAAAAACCCTTGGAGTAGATCTAGACCCCCGGAACTGTTTTCCTGTTTTTTACATTGGGATTTAACTGTTTTTTTTTATTTATTTATTTATTTATTTATTTATTTATTTATTTATTTATTTTGTCTTTTGTCTTTTTGACACAGAGTCTCATTTTGTCACCCACCCTTGGTAGAGTGCTACAGCGTCCTCGAACTTCTGGGCTCAAGTGATCCTCTTGCCTCAGCCTCCCATGTAGCTGGTACTACAGGCACCGGCCACAATGCCCAGCTATTTTTAGAGATAGGAATCTCACTCTTGCTCAAGCTGGTCTCGAATTCCTGAGCTCAGGCAATTCACTGGCCTCAGCCTCCCAGAGTGCTAAGATTACAGGTGTGTGCCACAGTGCTCGGCCTTAAATTGGGATTTATTTTGAATGCCTGACCTGCTGCCATCACAGAACAGGGCAAGAAAGGAACAGGGCAATATGAGAAAAAAGGGTTTAAATGTTTGTTGCATGCTTGAAGAAGGAATGAAGAGGGACATCCCCTCTACTCACCACCACTTCAAAATCTAGCCTGTCAGGAAATCCAATGCCTTCATATAGACCCAGAATCTTCTCACTTCTCTCTGTCATCAGGTCCCAACCTGGTCTAACTCTGTTATCTCCTGACCTTGTGGCCTTGTTCCCACTCCACACAGTCTGTTCCCCTGTGCACACCTGAGTCAGAGTATGCCCCTCTTCTGCTCAAGAACCCTCCATGGTTCCCACTGTTCTTGGAACAAAACCCCAAGTCTCCCCATGATCTGAAAGTCACATTCTACCCTGCCACCTCCTTGTCTTGTCTCTTCTCTCCCCCCACAGATCCTGTTTTCCTTGTGGAAAACCCCCTGGCATGGTCCAACCCACGACCTATAATGCTTGAATGTTCATACACTGAAGTAAACTCAGGATTCCCTCCCTCCTCTCCTTCAGGTTTTTGCTCAAACATCCCTTGCTCTACCCCTTGTTCACAATGTGAACTCCTCCCATCCTCAGCATCCTCAGCAACCCCGTTCTTCTGGGCTTTCTTTTTTTTTTTTTTTTTTTGTAGAGACAAGAGTCTCACTCTATCGCCCTCAGTAGAGTGCTATAGAGTCACAGCTCACAGCAACCTCCAGCCCTTGGGCTTAGGCGATTCTCTTGCCTCAGTCTCCCAAATAGCTGGGACTACAGGCGCCCGCCACAACGCCTGGCTAATTTTTGATGCAATTCCGCCAGGGCTGGGTTTGAACCTGCCACCCTCGGTATATGGGGCCAGCGCCCTACTCGCTGAGCCACAGGCACCGCTTCTGGGCTTTCTTGAGTCTCTCTAGCCTTTCTCACTATCTCCCCATCCTCATCTAATTTACCTAGTTCCCCTCTCTACTGTCTGCCCCCCAGCACCACTAGACTGTCAGCACAGGGGCAGGACTTTTTTTGTGGTAATCAGCACAGGGCCTGCACAACTAAGGGTTTTATACCCCTCCTGCGGTCATTTATCCCCCACTGAAGGAAAACTCCTCAGGCTTCCTCTCCCCATTCCTGCCTGCGTATGTGCATATGTTCCTCCTCCTCTCTGTCCTAAAGAAACTTCAGCCCCAGTGACCTATTTGGCATCCCTTGGACAACCTCGTGACTTTTGTTCTGCAAGGTTGGGAGGCAGGGACGCAGTCCTCTTTTGTCAGATGGGGAATTGGAACCTGGGGTGGGGGACGTTGGGCCACTGGCCCAAGGTTGCCCAGCTTGGAAGTGGCTGAGCCAGGGATTATTTAGCCAGTAATACTAATGGTCTTATTAATTCTATTATATCAGCATTCATCTAACATCTGCTGTGTACTCAGCCCTCTTCTAAGCACTTCACAGGGACTGAACTCGCTTGTTCTCCCAAGAGCTCCAGCAGGTAGGAACTGTGATTTCCAATTGACAGATGAGGAAAGTGAGGCACAGAATCATGAAATGACTTCTGTGCTGTCACAGAACACCTCCTCTTCCTGACCTTTATCAGATGGCCCAGGTAAACCCTGCCTTTTCCCCTTTTGGGCTGTGTGGTCTTGGGTAGGTGATGGGGGAGGAGGATGGCCCCTGTAGGCCTCAGTTTCCCATCTGGGAACCAGTCAGCACTTCTCCAGGTGTCCATGAAGATCATGAATGCATTGCAAGTGTGTAGCTAGGAGTGGACGCTTAGTAAATAGCAAGCATTGATTTGACAACTGCAGGGACCTTCTCTTCACTGTTCTCTGTAGTTGGAGACCAGGGACCCTGATGTCCTGTGCCCCCTAACCCCACAGCTTCTTATGCCCCCAGCCTGTGCCCAGAACCACAAAAGCCTGGGCTGAGGCAGGGGGTCAGATGGGGTCTCTGCGGGGAGGGGGGCATAACAGGATGCCCCCAGCTTAGAGACAATGGCAGAGGAAGGGGCCGGGCAGCCCCCATGCGGATGAGCCGGGCAGCTGGCTCCAGGAGGGCGGCGCAGCTATTGTGCGACCAGACAGCTGTCCCTGAGCCAGGAAGCCCCAGAGAACGGGGAAGAGGGTGGGAGGCCACTGGCCAGTCCTGACCCCCAAGTTGGGGCAGGCCCACAATGGCTTTTTTGTCTCCTCCTGCGGGCTGGACACCTGGGTTCCCTGAGGCTTGCCTGCCTGTCCCCACAACCAGAGGTCACCTGGCTGGGATACTTCTCACGTAAGACCCCACCCAGCCTAGCTGGCATTCTCCTAACGGCTTGCTCCAACTCATCCCAGCCCGGCCTGGGGAGTTTGCAGGCAGCACAGAGCTAGGCCATATTTATAGTTCCCTGGTGCTGCTGAGCAAGCTCCTAAATATAGAAGTCGAGCTATTTGGGCTCTCGGCCCTGGAGCAGAGTGGGAGGGAGAGAGCATGGCACATGTGTCTTCCCCACCCCCCTTGCCACAAGATCTAAGACCACACAAGTCTCAGTCTCCTAGACCTGGGGCTACAATTGTCTCTGGGGACAGAACAGGAGTACAGAGGAAGAACCCAAACACAAATTGAAGAGAAGCAAGAGATGTGATGTTTCAAAAAGACCAGGCAACCAGGCACCATTGCTTGCTCCTAGGTAGAGGAGAAGGCATTCCGGCACCTGAATCTCTTATTTTTCCTCTGTCTCCTTTCCCCACAACCCACTGCAGTGAAAAAAGTGGGGTTGAGTTTGTCAGTTCAGTGTTCTTAGCTTCTAGGAAATGAAGCTATTCAGGAAGCTGCAGGGGCACCCCCTGAACCCCAAACAAACTCTTAGCACCTAGCAACTCACTTCCCCTTCCCCATAGGCAGGCACTGAGCTCACTGGGCAGGCTGGGGGCTGGTGACGCAGGGTGGGAGGTGGGGCTATAAATAGATGCTATAAAAGCAGCTACAGGGACAGCTGGACAGGGGGTGGCTTAAGCAGAGGGGCTCTTCACAGGCAGCTGGACCCCAGAATGTCCCCCCATCTTGCCCCTTCCAAACCATCACTAAGATTTGGGGTGGTAAGAAGGATCCCAGAGGAAAGTTGCTTAAAAGGATATCATCATTCATTCTTTAAGGCAGAACATTAACGTGATGGTCATTAAGACATTTACAAAACCTGAAAGTTTCCTCAACGTAAATGCTTAAAGGGGTTGGAATATTATAAAACCTTGAAAATGAACTTCAGGAATGTGTGAGGCAAGGGATGTGTTTCCATAACACATTCACTTCATTGCCCTTGGTAGAGTGCTGTAGCATCATAGCTCACAGCAACCTCAAATTCTTGGGCTCAAGTGATTTTCCTTGCCTCCACCTCCCAAGCAGCTGGGACTATAGGTGCCCACCACAACACCTGGCTATTTTTTAGAGATAGGGCATTGACCTTGGTCAGCCTGATCTCTAACTCCTGAGCTCAGGTAATCCACTCACCTCAGCCCAGAGTGCTGGGATTACAGGCATTAGCCATCGCAACTGGCCAACACATTCCTTTCTTAATTTTACAAATTGAAAGAAGTGGGAAAAACAATCTTCATTATCAGCATGATGGTTTTATAGTAGCACCTTGAGCAACAACAACAAAAAAAGTCCCCAGGGCGGTGCCTGTGGCTCATCGAGTAGGGCGCTGGCCCCGTATACCAAAGGTGGCAGGTTCAAACCCGGCCTCAGCTGAACTGCAAAACAGAAAAATAGCCGGGTGTTGTGGCGGGCGCCTGTAGTCCCAGCTACTTGGGAGGCTGAGGCAAGAGAATTGCCTAAGCCCAGGAGCTGGAGATTGCTGTGAGCTGTGTGGCACCACGGTACTCTACCGAGGGTGATAAAGTGAGACTCTTTCTCTACAAAAAAAAAAAGAGGTCCCCAAAGCTCCATAGGAAAAAGCCACACTCACCACAAAGCTCAGACACAAAGAAAACAAAATGAGATTTTATTTCATCATAAAAACATGAAAACTTTTAAAAAATTAGACAAAACAGGCACAATGGCTCAAAACCCAGCACTTTGGGAGGATGGAGAATGCCTTGAGGCCAGGAGTTGGAGATCAGCCTGGGCAACAAATGCATGGTGAGGTCCTATCTGTACAGAAAATTTTTAAAAATTAGTTAGGCTTTGTGATACAAATCTATAATCCTAGCTAACATGAGGCTGAGATAGGAGGATCACTTGAGTCCAGGAGTTTGAGGCTGCAGTGAACTATGATGATATCACTGCACTCTAACCTGATGTCAGAGCCAGACCCTGTCTCTAAAAAAAAAAAAAAAAGAAAGAAAGAAACAAAGAAAAATAGAATGTGAAAATTTTGATGCATTCAAGTTGATAAATTTGCCCAGGTTGTCGCCCAGCCCCTCCTTCATGGTGTAGGATTTCTCTATTGGCAGGATTAGCTTCTGCTGTCATTAAAAAAATAAACTAAATACAATAAATGGATAGTCCCAAGGATTACATTGTTTGATTCTATTAACTTCAGGGTTTTTTTTTTTTTTTTTTGAGACAGAGCCTCAAGCTGTCACCCTGGATAGAGTGCTGTGGCTTCACAGCTCACAGCAACCTCCAATTCCTGGGCTCAAGCGAGTCTCTTGCCTCTGCCTCCCAAGTAGCTGGGACTACAGG
>CAUYON010209779.1:0-30188 GCA_963573935.1 Arctocebus calabarensis | reverse complement strand
GAATGAATTAGAAGAAACTTTTTCTTTATTTCATTAAATCATAGCTGTGTACATTAATGCAATCATGGGGTACAATGTGCTGGTTTCATATACAATCTGAAATATTTCATCAAACTGGTTAACATAGCCTTCATGGCATTTCTTAGTTCTTATGTTAAGACCTTTATATTCTGCATTTAGTAAGTTTCACCTGTACCCTTCTAAGATGCACCAGTAGATGTGATCCCACTAATTAGCCTTCCTCAACCCATTCTCTTCTCCCCCATCCCCTCCCTTGCCCCTTTCTTGTGCTATAATTGGACTAGAGCCTTCATATGAAAGCTATAAGTTAGTTTCATAGTAGGGCTGAGTATATTGGATATGTTTTCTTCCATTCTAGAGATACTTTGGTAAGAAGAATATGTTCCATCTCCATCCATGTAAACATGAAAGAGGTAAAGTCTTCATCTTTCTTTAAGGTTGCATAATATTCCATGGTGTACATATACCACAATTTATTGATCCATTTGTGGGTCAGTGGGCACTTGGGCTTCCTCCATGACTTAGAAATTATGAATTGGGCTACAGTAAACATTCTGGTACAAATATCTTTGTTATAATATGATTTTTGGTCTTCTGGATATATACCTCATAAAGGAATTATAGGATCAAATGGTGGGCCTATTTTTTAGATCTCTAAGTATTCTCCAAACATCCTTTCAAAAGGAATGTATTAGTTTGCATTCCCACCAGCAATGTAGAAGTGTTCCCTTTTCTCCACATCCATGCCAACATCTCTGGTTTTGGGATTTTGTGATGTGGGCTAATCTTACTGGAGTTAGATCATATCTCAAAGTAGTTTTGATTTGCATTGCTCTGATGATTAACGATGATGAGCATTTTCTCATGTGTCTGTAGGCCATGTGGTTGTCTTCTTCAGAGAAGTTTTTCTTCAAGTCCCTTGTCCACCCTGAGATGGGATCACTTGTTCTTTTCTTGCTCATAAGTTTGACTTCTCTGTGGATTCTGATTATTAAACTTTTGTCGGAGGCATAACCTGCAAATATCATCTCCCATTTTGAGGGCTGTCTGCAAGCTTTACTTACTGTGTTCTTCGCTGTGCAGAAGCTTTTTAGTTTGATCAGGGCCCAGTAGTGTATTTTTTATGCTACTTCAATTTCCCAGGGAGTCCTCCTCATAACATATTCACCCAGGCCGATTCCTTCAGGAGTTTTCCCTGCACTTTCTTCTAGTATTTTTATAGTTTCATGTCTTAATTTTAAATCTTTAATCCAGTGACAATCTATCTTAGTTAGTGGTGAAAGGTGTGGGTCCAGTTTCAGTCTTCTACAGGTCGCCAGCCAGTTCCCCCAGCACCATTTGTTAAATAGGGAATCTTTTCCCCACTGAATGTTTTTAATTGGCTTGTCAAAGATCAAATAATGGTAGGAAGCTGGGTTCATCTCTTGGTTCTCTATTCTGTTCCATGCATCTACCTCTCTGTTTTTGTGCCAGTACTATGCTGTTTTGATCACTATCAATTTATAGTATAGTCTGAGGTCTGGTAGCTTGATTGGTCCTGCTTTCTTTTTATTTATGAGTAATATCTTGGCTTTGAAGTTTTTCCTGATTCCATATAGAATGAAGTATTATTTTTTTTGAGATCATTAAAGTGGAGCTTTAATAGGGATTGCATTTAAAATGTGTATTGTTTTGGGTAGTATGGACATTTTAACAATGTTGATTCTTCCTGGCCATGAGCATGGTATGTTTTTCCATTTGTTAACATCTTCAGCTATTTCTTTCCTTAGAGTTTCATAGTTCTCTTTATAGAGATCTCTCACATCCTTTGTTAGGTAAATTCCCAAATAGTTCATCTTCTTTGGCTATTGTGAATGGAACAGAGTCCTTGACTGCTTTGTCAGCTTGGCTATTGTTGGTATATATAAAGGCTACAGATTCATGAGTGTTGATTTTGTAACCTGAGACATTGCTGCATTCCTTAATCACTAAGAGTTTTGTAGCTGAATCCTTAGTGTTTTCTAGATATACAACCATATCATCTGCAAAGAGTGAAAGTTTGATCTCTTCTGACCCTATATGGATACCCTTGATCTCTTTTCCTTCCCCAATTGTAAAGACTAAAACTTCCATTACAATGTTAAAGAGCAGTGGAGACAATGGGAAACTATGCCTTGTTGCTGATCTGAGTGGAAATGATTTTAATTTAACTCAATTCAATATGACATTGGCTGTGAGTTTGTTGTAGATGGCCTCTATCAGTTTAAAAAATGTCCCTTCTATACACATTTTCTTAAGTGTTCTGATCATGAAGGGATACTGGATATTATCAAAAGCTTTTTCTGCATCAACTGAGAAAATCACATGGTCTTTGTTTTTTAATTTGTTTATGTGATGAATTATTTTTATAGATTTACATATATTGAACCTTGAGACCCTGGGATAAAACCTACTTGGTCATGGTGTATAATTGGTTTCATGTGTTGCTGGATTCTGTTTGTTAGGATCTTGTTGAATATTTTGCATCAATATTCATTAGTGACATTGTTCTATAGTTTTCTTGTTGGGTCTTGTCCTGGTTTGGGAATCAAGGTGATGTTTGCTTCATAGAATGAGTTGGGTAATATTCCTTCTTTTTCTATATTTTGGAAAAGGTTGAGTAATATACATACTAGTTCCTCTTTAAAGGTTTGGTAGAATTCTGATGTGACACCATCTGGTCCTGGGCTTTTCTTTTTAGGGAAATTTTGTATAGTTGATGCTATTTTAGAACTTGATATAGGCCTGTTCAACATTTCCTCTTCATTTTGGCTGAGTCTTGGAATGTGATGTGCTTCCAGGTATTGGTCAATTTCCTTCAGATTTTCATATTTCTGAGCATAAAGCTTCTTGTAATATTCATTAAGGATTTTTTGAATTTCTGAGGAGTCTGTTGTTATTTCATCCTTACCATTTCTGATTGATCAAATTAGAGATTTTATTCTTTTTTTCCTGGTGAGTTTAGCCAAAGGTTTATCTATTTTATTGACCTTTTCAAAAAACCAACTTTTTGATGTGTTGATCTGTTGTATAATTCTTTTGTTTTCAATTTTATTTAATTCTGCTCTACTTTTATTATTTCTTTTCTTCTTCTGGGTTTGGGATTGGAATGTTCTTCCTTTTCCAGTTGCTTGAGATGTCCCATTAAGTTGTTAACTTCTTCTCTTTCCATTCTCTTAAGGAAGGCTTGACATGCTATACATTTCCCTCTTAGGACTACCTTTTCAGTATCCCAGAGGTTCTGATAATTTGTGTCTCCATTGTCTTTTTGTTATAAAAATTTTGTAATTTCCTTCTTAATCTTGTCTATGACCCATCTATCTTTCAGCATAAGGTTATTTAGCTTTCATGTTTTTATATGAGTATGTAGATTCCTGTTGTTACTGAGTTCAACTTTAATTTCATGATGGTCCAAGAAGATGCAAGGAATAATTTCTATTCTTTTAAATTTGCTGAGGCTACACTTGTGATTGATTTTGGAGTATGTTCCGTGAGCTGATGAGAAGAATGTGTATTCAGTTTTGTTAGGATGAAATGTTCTGTAGATGTCTGTTAGACCCAACTGCTGAATGGTTAAGTTTAAATCTAAAATTTCTTTGCTTAGCTTCTAACACTGCTGGATCTATCCAACACGGCTAAAGGAGTGTTAAAATCTCTGACTACTGTGGAGCTGGAGGAAATCAAGTTGCTCATGTCTATTAGAGTTTCTCTTATAATTGAGGCACACTCTAGTTGGATGCATAAATATTAATAATTGAAATCTCATTATATTGAGTTTTACCCTAACAAATATGAAGTGTCCATCCTTATTTTTCCTTACTTTGTTGGTTTAAAGCCTATTGTATCTGCAAATAAAATTCCAACACTTACTTTTGTTCTGCTTTCCATTTGCCTGGAATATAGATGACCATCCCTTCACTCCGAGTCTATATTTATCTTTTAAGGTCAGATGAGATTCTTGTATGCAGCAGATATTTGCCCTGAGTTTTTATATCCAGTCAGTCAGCCAACCTGTGCCTCTTTAGAGGACAACTTAAGCTCGATTCACATTAATTGAGAATATTGATAAGCCTGGTAGAACTTTGGGTATTGACTTTTTTGAAAGTCCAGTGGACATTTTTAATCCTTTTGACACTGTGGAAGTTAGAATTTGATCAAAAGTTTCTGAGTGAGTTTACTTTGGGGACTGTGGTGGGGATTGTGCTCGTCATTATGGAGGATAGGACTGAAAATATCCTGGAGAGCTGGTTTAGTTATGGCACATTTCTTCAACAAGTGAATGTTATTAAAGTATTTAAATTCTCCATCATAAATAAAACTTAGTTTTGCTGGATACAGGATCCTGGGTTGAAAGTTATTTTGTTTTCAGAGATTAAAAGTTGATGACCACCTTCTTCTAACTTGAAAGGTTTCAGAAGAGATCTGCAGTTATTCTAATATTCTTCTCCTTGTAGTTTATGGTTTTCTTATGTCTTGCTGCTTTCATAGTATTCTCCTTCATATTAAGTTTAGTAAAGTTCATTATGATGTGCCTGGGGAATGTCTTATTTGAGTTGAGTTGTGCTGGTATTCTGAAACTGTCTGCTGTCTGAATTTTGGAATCTCTTGGCATATCTGGAAAGTTCTCTTTCATAATCTCATGAAGAAGAGCCTCTGTGGTCTTGCAAAGCCACGTTGTCACTTTCAGGGATCCCTAGAAGGTAAATATTGGTTTTCTTTGGATTATCCCAGAGCTCTCTGAGAGAATGATCTGTTTTTGCTCTCCATTTCTCTTCCTCTTTGTAGGTTTGGTAGCATGTGAAAGCTTTGTCTTCAATGTCAGAAATCCTTTCTTCTGCTTGCTGCATTCTGTTACTAAGGGATTCTGCTGTATTTCTCAGATCTTTGAGGGCTGTGAATTCTTGTCTCAATGTGTCAAAATCTTTGGTGATTTTGTCTGTGAATTCATTGAATTCTTGTAACAACTTTCAAAATGCTCCTTGAATTTCTGATTACAACTTTTCCTCTATTCTGTTGATCTTATCCAAATTCTGAATTCAGTTTCTGACATCTCAGCCATCTGTTTATGAATGTGATCTCCAGTTGTGTCTGCCAAATTGTTCCTTGGAGGACTTTATCTACTCTGGTTATTCTTGTTACCAGAGTTTTCTCTGCTGATTCCACCCCATGATTATTTTACACTATTTGGCTAGATGAGAAGATAAGGAGAAGTTGGGTTGGAGGATCTAGGAGTAGTGATTGGGCAGTCATTTGCCCAAAAGCTGGGAATGATGTCTGTACCTTTTCCCCTGGAACTTTGCCAAGGACCTGTATAGTGCTACAACCTGAGAAACTGAGGAACTTTTTGGTGTGGTGGGGCTAAGTGGCTCTGTCTTATTTTCAGCTAGTCTCTGTCTTACCCTGGTGAATCAGTTACTATGGGTTGAAGTTTAAGCTGTGGAAAAATACCAGCAATTAAGTCACCCCACACCCCATTACTATTGGAAAAGGAAAATCAAACCTTCCCACAACCACACACCCAGGGTACCACTTTGGATAGTCCTCAGGTGATTGGCCCAACAGGTCCAAATCAATTGTCCCAGTCAACACTGGTCTCAGGTGGGAGAGTTTAAAAGGTCTCCAGCAACTAGATAACAGGGATCTGCTGGCAGCTCAAGTATGACTTGCTCCAGTGATCTGTGAGGTCAGAAGGACCCACCCAGCAAATAAATTAGTCTGGGAAGGTTGATGCCTCCCTCCGCATCTTGCACCTTTCTCACATCCAGTCCCTTGTATCCCCTCAGGGCTGTGATCCAGTTCCCTCCAATAAGAAGATGCTCCAGGGGTCTGTGCCTGCCCGAGTGACAGGGAGATCTATGTCTCCTCAGTCAGGCCCGCACTCTCTGTGGTCACACTTAGCTGTCAGTTCTAGCCACTGTTGGCAGCCTTTATTTCAGCTATGATCTCCTGAGGGCTGGGTGTGGCTGAGGCTCAGTGAAGCAGTTCTCTGGGTCAGCTCTGCCCAAGGAGTCTTTTGTCTCTGTGCACATGTATTCTAGTCCCTGCACTCTGTTCAGGGTGGTACTGCCTCAGGCATACCCTTTATTCATAGGACCTGCATTTCTGACCCAGATCTTTTCCACCAGTGGCTGCCACCAGAGAGGATGCCCAGCTTACTCTGGTTGCCCAGAGAAACTGGAAGTATCCTTTCAAAATATCCCCAGGGGCATGAGCCCTATTGTTCCCGCAGCTGTGACTGCTCCTGTGCTCCTCAGGGCACCACCACTATTGTACAGTTCCCTCTTGTTTGACCATCCTCTCCTTTCTCCACTGCCAGAGAATCAGCACAGATCAGCAACAGCCCATGTCTTGTCCACACCCATAAAGAAAATGCCTAAGAGTCTGGACTCCACTGGGGACAGGCTTCCAGACCTTGGGGTAAGAGTGGAGGGCAGTGCTGGGAGTTCAAAATTGTAGGTAGAGAATATATACTTTTTAATATAGTTTTATGCCTGGCAGGAGAGGGCCATGGCACCCTAGTAGGGGAAGGAGGTCTAGTTTTTAGAGGGTCTCTCCCATGGGATATACTGGGAGGATATTTGAACTCTGCTCACTTGTTTGTATAGAGCATACTGCAAGCCGTTCTCATGGGGGAGGGGGCTCCCATACACTTGGCAATGGATTTTGTACCTTTTTTTTTGTATCCTTGAGGAGTCAGCTCACCTTAGCAGGGTTGATGTGCATTGTTCAACCTTCTCTCTTGGCTCAGATCTGAACTGTTGGCTTTCTTGCTAAGTTTCTGTCCTTTAACTCTCTTTCCAGATGGGAGCCTCTGTGGAAAGCTGGCTCCAGTTGGCTATCTTGCCTCTGCCTTCTAAAAGAAACATTGATGTTACTATTCCAACTATATTGGGCCATTTGGGATAAACCAGCAAGGTAAATCAGTTGGATAGATAGGTTCTACATGAATTAAATGAACATCCAAGATCATCTCAAATCTTGCCTTTCTTTGCCATCCTGAAATAAGGTGAACCATTGTTACACAGTATTGTTACATAAGATGAAAAACAGATTCTTTTTGACAACAGCAAGCATTTGGCACAGTGGTTGAATAAAGATAAAGTGACAAAACACAGTCCAAAACTGAATGTTTATCACAACAATATTTTCTTTTTTTATAGACAAATCCAGCATATAGAATTGCCAAAAGGACTGATCGATTTCTGAAGGGCTGAACCGAGACAGGCAAAGAAAAGATACAAGACCTTATGACCATGGCAAATATTGTTGTGTGTGTACATTTATGTGTAATGAATGTAGCTAAAACTATGCACTTTCTAAAAATCTGAAGAGAATGAAAATGAATATTTCCTCAATTTAAATAATATCTTTTGCTAATTTTCACATAGTATATTTGTTTCATTTAAGTATGATTTCCTTATGATTTTACTGGAAATATTTTTACTGAAAGGGAGAGATCTCACAGTGATGACACAGTGAAGCATTTCTTAACACAAAGGGAAGTTTTTTGCCTGCACGGGCAATATCACAAGGATCAATGATTTTTGATTAAAATGCATACAGTGAGACATGTAGCTGTGGTGTTTTTCTGTGATATTTGGATTTCATAATGAAACACAGAAGGTAGAGTATGGACATTGAGTAAAGAAAAGTATCCCTGAAATCTGTGTAAGATCTTTCTAACTCTTGATATTATGATTAATTTTCTCTGGGAGGTATCCAGCACAGACATTATGCTTATGTTCAGAGAAGTTCCTTTGTGGGAGAATATCTGTTGATCTCAATCTGAATAGCTCCATAAATGATGACAGCTGTATCTTTTCTAAACTGGGATTGTTGCATGATTCAAGAGAAATTTTAGAGATAGATGGGACTCAATATAATATTTTTTTGTTATTTTCTAACTTTTGAGTCTAATATAAATTTCGAAGGCCAAACCTGTTAATCCTTAGAGATAGAATAATGAACAGGAAGTTTTCATGAAACAAATATGGAGTCTAATATCAGAAAATCTGGTTTGAAGCAAAGCTCTACTGCTTTTTGGAAATGGATTTGGGGCAAGTCTCTATCTTTCTTGAGTGATATCTTAATCTGTATGGTATCAATTATCATGACATCTATTTGACAGGTAGCATGAGAACCAACTAAAGTAAAATATATTAAAGTGGTTATAGACATCTGTTTCTTGGAGTTAAGAGATCCACAGATTTGTACCAACTCTCCCCTTGAAAACAACACAATGGGTAAAATATTTTAAACTCCCTTTAAAACAAGGTAAAGGTACATTTCTAAATGTACACTGTTATGATTTAATAAAGAATTTTAAAAATAGAAAAACATGGTAAAGGGCTGTCAATAATAAAAAAATACATAAGAAGTCAAAAAGCTTGGTAAAACTGAGAACATGTAGAGATGAAGAAGAGTCTGAATTTCAGTTTTACTCTAAAATTACTTACCAAACCTGAGTGAGCTTCACATTGGGCTTCCATAACCTCACAGAAGACACAGAACAAAGCACAGGTAGGACCTCTAATAGGAAATCCCCTCACTTTAGCATTAAGCTAGAATATCCAAGAGTGATATCTTGGGAAAGGGTGGCAGCCAGAAATGAACATGCCTACTTTTTTCCCAGGAAACTATTTATGAAAATGCCCTGTCTTATACCATGATTTGGGCAGTAAGGGGAAAAAATATATTGCTCTGGAAACCTGTGACCACAATACATTTTTACTTAGGTTTATACACCAAATTTATACTATTTTTCAGTTTTAATATATCGGTATTTTAACCTCAAATATTCTAGAGTAGTCATGCTCTAGATATATGTCAGAAATAAATGCCATTCATTTCTAGAAGAACCAACTCTAAGCCTAGGCCTCAAAGGAAGACAAGTTTGTTGTCAAAAATCATTAAATAGGTAGGCTGGGGGTTGGGAGGGCATATCTCTATAATCAAAAATCAGCAGTTACCAAAGACATGAGAATCAGGCCTCAAATTTTCAGATATTGAAATTATTAGTTTTTTGAGACAGAGCCTCAAGCTGTCACCCTGGAGAGAGTGCTGTGGCATCACAGCTCACAGCAACCTCTAATTCCTGGACTCAAGTGAGTCTCTTGCCTCTGCCTCCCAAGTAGCTGGGACTACAGGCGCCTGCCACAACCCCTGGCCATTTTTTGGTTGCAGCTGTCTTTGTTGTTTGGTGGGCCCAGGCTGGATTCGAACCCGCCAGCTTAGGTGTACGTGGCTGACACCTTCGCCCGTTGAGCCACAGGTGCTGAGCCAAATATTGAAATTATTACACAAAATATAAAATAAGTGTGTAGAATATGTCTAAAGATAGGATATTAAATGTCAGACTGACTTCTCTTTCCAATTATTATGTAGGAGCTTGTTTTAAATTAGCCTCCCTGATAAAAAAACAACTATAAAAGTGGAATAAAATACAGAAAATGGATAATTTGGGGGGGATAATAGAGCAAAGGAAGTAGACCTGAGAAGAGAAGGTCCAGGAGAGAAAGAGGGAGGTCTGAAGTGAGTGCTATGCCTTGATTCTACCTTTTCCTTTTCAGAATGTTTGCTTATACATAGAAGCCAGATCAGCAGTGACCTAGAGGTTGGGACAGTGACAGTGGGCTCAGGGGGCATCAACAGATCCTTAAGTTAGAACTTGAGGGTCATGATAATAGAAGAAAAGGAACCACAGAGGAAGCAGCCCACATGTACCCATGCAGTTTCTTCTTGGGGTATTTACCTCCTAAACTAAGCATGCACAACACAATACAGTAACCAAGGAGAAACAGATGGAATTCCTTCTAGCACTCATTTGATAATAAGAATTTTTATCATAAATGCATATGGGTTTTCATAATTATGTTCTGTATCTATTTAGACAGTTGTGTGGCTTTTTCTTTACAAAACTGCCAATACAGATTTTTAAAATCTTTTTATTACTTGAGTTTTCAAGAGTTGATCACGTATTATTATCTTTGTGCATTATAGATTTTTTCTTATTTTTTAAGGATTTTCTTTCTATCTGTGTTTATTGGTGATAGAATGATTTTAATTTCTCACCTGTCTTTGGTTTTAGTATCTGGGCAATTCTGGTCTCATACAATGTGTCTAAAGGGTTCCCTACTGTTTTCTTTACCAGAAAAGTTTATGTAGGATTAGTATTGTTTGTTCTTTAATTGGTGGAGTTCACAAGTAAACTGTTCTTCAGGAAAATATTTTTAACCAGATATTAATTTTCTTTAATAGATATAGGGATATACAGGATATGCATTTTTCTTAAATTAAGTTTGATAGGAGTTAAAAGGAGTCTTTCAAGGAGTTTCTCTACTTCATTTAAGTCATTACATTTATAGGCATAAAATTTTCAGCAATATTACATTAGTCTCCACTTCATTTGTCGTGTTTTTAAAGATGTCCTCTTCATATATTTGATATTATAATTAATATCTTCTCTCCTTTTTTTCCTATTAGTGTGGCTGGACTTTTGGCTTTATTTATTTATTCTCTCTCTCATTTCATTGATATGTGCTGTTATTTTATTTGATGTCCTTCCCAATAATTATCTTCACTCTAAAGTACTCTGAGTTTTCTACTTCATTATGGTAGAGACTTACATTACTGACATGAGATATTCTTATTTTCTAATATAAATTTTTAATGCTAACATTGCTATTTTATATTCCCCAATATTGGTATATATTTTTTTCATTGTATCCCAAATATTTTCTATATTTCCTGAAATATTCTTTAAAAATGGAACATATGAATTACTTAGAACTGTATTGTTTGTGCTGATTATCCACTATTTAGACATTTTTTGAATATTTTTCTGGTAATTAATTTCTAGTTTTGAATCTGATGTCATTGGTCATAACTTGTATTTATAACTTGAATTCTTTTAAAACTAATAAAACTTGCCTTCTACCCCAGAATATGATCAATTGTGGAAAATGTTTCTATACACTTATAAAGAACATCAATTCTGCTATTTTGTTGTGGGGGGTTTTCTATAAACGTCAATTATGTTAACTTGGTTAATGGTGTGGCTTGAGTCTTCTCTATCTCTGCTAATTTTCTGGGTTTTTAAATACTCTGTCAGTGGTTGAAGGGGTGTTTTCTAGTAATAATTATGAATTTGTCTATTTCTATATTTAGTTCTATTGGGTTTTGTTTTGTTCATTTTGAATCTCTATTATTAAAGGCACATGCATTCAGGAATCCTCTGTGTCTTTTTGACCAATAATACTTTGGTCATTTTGTGGTGTCCCCTGTATCCCTGGTAATTTTTCTTTCTTTGAAGCCTAACTTCTCTGATATTAATGGACTCGTAGTATCTTTAGTGCTTTTACAGTACTTCATTTTTCAAACATTATGTCTTTATATTTAAAGTCTATTTCTTGTATGTAGCATATAGATTTGTCTTGATTTTATTTTTATCCAATCTATTATTCTCTGTCTTTAAATAGGAGTTTAGTCACTAACATTTAAGGTCTTCCTGATAAGTTTACCAAATTACTAGTTTTCTATTCTTCTCATCTCTTTTGTTCCACTCCCTTTTCCTATTTGATCTTAGATAGAATAGTATTTATTATTACATTTTATATACAATTAACTTAGCAATTCTACTCTTTCTAATTTAGTATTTACTGTTCTAGAGCCACATTTTTCATTTTTAATGTGTCACAACCTATCTGCATAATATCATTAAGTTCTCTGATTCTTTTCTATCTTATGTGTTTATCATAAATTTTCCTTCTGGATATACTGTCATTGTGAAAATACATCATTGCTATAGTCACTTACTCCTTACAGTGATTAAATATAACAAAACTCTCTTTTATGTTCATCTGTCTGTTTTTTTTTACTACTTGTGGAATTCTTCATTTTCTGGTATATATCCAAATTTATTTTCATTGGGTGTCATACAACTTGTCCCTGAAGAGCCTTCTTTAGCATTTCTTGTCTCCTGGTAATGAATTTTCTCATTTTCTGTTTCAGTGATAGTCTTTATTTTGTTTTTTGTTTTTATTTTTGAAAGATATACTACCCAAATGTTTAATTCTGGGTTGTCAGTGTTTGTGTGTTTTTCAATTTCAGAACAGTTAAGATATAATTCCATATTTTGCAAAATCTCTGAAAGGTATACTATAATTCTCACCCCTGATCCTCTGGGGGGATATTTCTTTTTATCTTGTTGCTTTAAAAAAAATTTTTCTATTTTCAGCTTTCAGCATTTGATATGATATGCCTGAGTCTGTGCATTTCATGGTTTTTATTATTATTATTATTCTTGGATTCTCTGGACTCCTTGGATATGCAGAATTTTTTGTTGCATTAAATTTTGAAAAAATGATTGGTCATTATTCCTTTTAAATATTTCTTTGTCTCATTATCTATTCTTGTTCTACAATTCCAATTATGCATAAACTGTTTGATATTATACCACAGCTACTGAATAGTCTATCTTTCTCACTGTTTCTCTCAGGGTTTTAGCTTTAGATACTTTTTATTGATCTATCATCATGTTCAATGATTCTTTCATCAAATACATCCAGTTTCTTACTTCTGCTGACTGCAAGAAATCTGTATCTCTAATGTTCTTTTTTACTTCTAGATTTACATTTGCCTCTTCTTTTATCTCTCTCCCAATTCCCAATGTATCTTTTTATGCATGTTGTTTACTTCGTTCACACATTGCTTTAACACATTAATCACAGTTTTTCTTTGGAAATGTCCCTGTCTCCTACATACACTATCAGGCTCATCTCTGAGAATTTTTTTATTATTGCTTTATCTCTTGACAGTGTATTTTTTTCCTCACGCTCTCTTATTCATTTCTTTTTATTAAATGCTTCACAATTTTTATGAGAACATTCGAGTCTAAGGCAAAGAAAGGCTACTTACTCACAGAAAGGGGGCACTGTTCCCAGCTACTGGGGAGGCTTAGGTAAGAGAATTGCCTAAGTCCAGGAGTTGGAGGTTGCAGTGAGCTGTGATGCCACGGTACTCTACCGAGGGCAATAAAATGAGACTCTGTCTCTACAAAAAAAAAAAAAAAAGAAAAAGAAAGAAAGAAAGGGGACACTGGTATGTTTGTGTGCAGGTGCAGAGTTGACCTTGGGTTGGGAGTTTTCATTCCTCTCATAACCTTCCTTCCATGCACCACAGGGGTTACCTTTGTTTTAGATTTCAGCCTGTGGTGTCAAAGGCCTCTGTCCATCTCACCTCTCCAGGCCTTCTCTACATATACATGATGGAGGAGCCTCTGTCCACACTGTGTCCCCTACACAGCACTGGGATGTTGTGATTCATCACTAGGCGCTGTTCTCCTGGTGGTAGTGTTCTAGTGCTCCAGATTCAACCTCAGCCTTTGGCAAGCCATGCAGGGGAGGCTTTTCCAGGGTCTTCCTTCTCCCCATAGCAGCTGCTCTGCTTTGTGACTGTGGTGGATCTCATGCAGGAGGGCATTTTCTGGCTCTTTCTGTTCTGAGCAGACTTCAGCTTTGTAGCAGTGTACAGTCTAAGATCCTTTGAGTCATATTCCTCTGCTGGGGTTTCTCACAGAGTACCAAGCCATTTTCTCTGACCCCCAAAGTACCTTTGTCAACCATCTTCCATAGCAATTTTGTCATTTCTAGCTAGTTTGTGTGGATCACCACTTTTTTCATTCTTCTAGCAATATGGCTATACCATCTCCCACATCCTGGCCTCCCCATCCCAAGACTGCTGGAAAATTAATGAGTTCTCCTTTTCCCAACTTTGTTATTCATTGGTCTTTGGCCAACACCTTCAGAATCCAAGCCCACGACATTCCCTGGTTCCTGCTGGGATCCCGTCTAAGGAGACATTTCCTTTGTTTTCCTATGAGGACTAGCACACCTCTAGCCAGGTTATATTGCCATTTTACACCTAGTTATAGTGCTAGTGTCTTGAAAGGGAAATTGAGACAGATCTGGGAGGAATCATGAAGTTTCTTCTTGGGGAAATGTGTATGGATAAGTTTCAAGCAATTAGAAAATAACAGCCATAAATTTCTTCAGATTCATTAGTTTCAGGGGAATATAGGCATTTGAAATTTCAGGAATATCAACCTGGATGGCTTTATAGTGCGTGTCATAATTCTGTTCTTTCCCATCCTCTACTCTGATGTTGGCATGGAAAACCCACTTTTATTGAGATATTTACTTCCTTTGGAGCTTATCTTCTCTTATGATTAAGTCTTAGACCTGTTTATCAACAACTTTATTTTATCAGTGCTTTCAAAATTAGTCACAATTAGCTTTTAATTACCGATTAATCATAGTCATCTTTTTATTTGTTTTTCAAAGCATCAGCATAGCTTAGCAATACCCAGTTATCCCTCTGCCCACCCAGTGACTATTTGTCCCAATGTTTTGCAATTACCTGATATGTCACAAAAGCTAGTGCCTTTTTCCTCCACTGGTATGCCATTCTAGTAGAGCATCAGTAAGCATTTTAACATTAACTGGATTACCACCTGCTTCAGTGACCAGCTTTTCTTTATCTACACAAATGACAAGTACCTCATTGCTAACTGAATGGTAGCAGATCCTTCTCTGGGATCTCATCCTACCTTCAGCTTTTGCAGAATCTTCCTCACACTGTGGAAGGTTGGGTTCTCAGGTATGAGAGCAGGAAGTTTATATGGGAATCCTTTTAGGATTCACACGTGACAACATGGAAGGAAAGAAGCAGGATTGGGTATAGAAAGCTGAGCTATGAGAAGCCTCAGCTGACCCCATGTGTGTGAAGGAGGAGGCTTAAATGTAAAATGGATTTTCAGAGCTCATCTTATGTGGGTCCTTTATATCATTAGATATGGCTCTCCACAAGGAAAGTGGCATAATTTTGGCCATAGTGACTCTATTACAATAAGGCAACCTCCCAAGAGTACCTACAGGTGAGGAAGTCTTATGGCAACAGTGAACATATCCTGTATTTCTGAAGGGAATGTTAGAGTCACATCAAGCTTAAGAAGTTCAAAGAAATCACCCTCAGGCAATTATAGTCAAACTGCTGAAAAATAAAAGCAAAGAGAATATTTTTAAATTATCAAGGGAGCGAAGAACATCAAATAAGCAACAATAAAATATAAAGCTTGATTTATTTTAGTAATATACATTAAAACTTTAAAGCAGACGAGGAAAACAACTGACAATCAGGAATGCTGCCCCCAGGATGTAGGATCTCAACTCCAAGTTCATACTTGGTACCCCAGTGCATCACTATGACCTCTCTTGCTCCTAATTCAGACGGGCTGTTAGGGAAGGATCAGGTAACAAATGAAATCTTGGTTTTATTTAACTTATAATGGGTTCACTATGCTTGCAGACCCTCCCTGAGGTTATTGCCTAGTCCCCACATGTAGAACTGTGGTGGAATTTGGAACACCTCCCCTAAGGAAGCTCTTCGCCTGTGGAATAAGAGCTGTCATAGTGAGGAAGACCTAATGGAAACCTCAGAAATTTATTACCATCCAGTCAAAAGAATAAATAAAAAGGAACACTGCATCCTGGGAAAAAATAGATGTGGTGGCAGGTATTAGTGCTGCCAATAAAGACTTAAAAGTTGTTGCCAGGGCAGTGGTCTATAGCATATGTTCATTAAATTTGCAAGTCTGACCAGTCTATAGAAAATATTGCAAGTGCAATAAAGGTTATGGCTTAATGGTAACTGTGATGCTGAATGTGGTATATTTGTGATGGCAGATTAATAAGGATTCAGGCACCTGGTACGCACCCACTGATCTAGTAGTCTTTGCTACTCGAATTAGAAAAGAGGATTGGAATAGTGTGCAATAATAAAATTAGCATTGATGCTCATTTCCATTTTTGCCTACCTTTGTCATAATGTCTAAAGAGATACTGACTGCCACAATATTGCCTAGACTCTGTTTCATGTTACTATACCATCTAAAGGGATGAGAACTTTTTGCATCTCCCATGTAATATCATGTTGACTAATTATATCAATAACATGAAGCTGCTTGTATAGGAATGCACACTAATTGTCAGTATACTAAACACCTGGCTAAGACTCATGTTCTACCAAAAATGGGAGAGAAACCCTCTGAAGTTTCTCTCCCTAGGAACGTGCATGTAGCTTTAGTGAAATTTCTAGAAGTCCCGTGGTATGCAGTATGCTAGGATATCTCCCACAAAATAAAAGGCAAAATGCTCTATTTAGAGTTTTCTAACACAAAGGAGAAAGCCTAGTGCCAGGTAGGCCTTCTGGGTTCTTCAGGGAGAATATTATTCCACCCCAAAACATGGGTAATGCAGAGGCTGCTAATTTTCAGTCAGGTTAAGGGCAATAAAAGACCCAATTGCATGTGTAGGCTATGGTGCAATCAACTCTGTCCCTTGGGGTTAAGACTGCTGCAGGTGTCTGTCCACTATTAGATGGAAATGGTTTAACTGCGACTGACTACTAACTCACCTTGAGGGCATGATTAAGCTGTATGGTCAAGTATCCCAGGCCCCACATCCCCCATTACATTTGTGCTTATGCCCCTTCCAAGCTGTCCTGTGGCCATGTGAAGACAGCTTCTACTGGCGCAACCTGGTGAAAGTCTCGACAAACTAGAAAACTAGCTGTCATCAGAACTTGTGTTTGCCTCACCCAGCACAGTGACAAGGTTCTCATTGCAAGTAAGTGCTCAACAAGTGATTCAGTGTCAACATCTCATCTTATATTTCAGTTTCTTGTTATCCATCATATCAACTATTGTAATTTCAGTACTCTTGAGTATGGAACTGAGATTTACTAATGTTAAATAGTAAATTTAACACTAATGTTAAATTTACTAATGTTAATGTTAAATAAATTAATAAGGCACTTAGTATTAGTTAGGCATATATACCGGTGGAAAGGAGAGGGCAGACACAGTGGGACATTAAAGTCAAATGCAGACTGAAAAGACAGAGCCTCGATTGAGGCTCTGAATCATCGAAGTCTTGCCAAAGTTTTTCTAGGTTAGAGCGAAATGGCCAGGCCTTTACATTCTCACTTCAGTATATTACCAGAGAGGAGCTGCTCCAGGAAGTGTGGCCTGGGATGATGCCACATTCTTCAATGGAGACAACCCCCCCAAAATTCAAAGTGGAAGATTCTTCTTTGAAATCTGGACAACACATCCATTCTTAAGGGGAATCTGAAGAGCACATTTTAATGTTGACCACAGCAAGTAAAGGAAGGTAAAATTAAATGGATGAGCTGGAGTCATGAAGGACATGGATAGCAACTCAGCAATTTATGCTCATGTAGAAATTGAATTTCTTCTCAACGCCTTGTGTAATACCTAAAATTATCATTTCTTTCTATCCCACCACTGACTGTGTCATCACACACTGTGAAAAGTAGGATGAGAGTCAATACGGCTCACCCTGGCTAGAATTATCTAAGAGATTAGTTTTGGCTTTTTTCCCTCCTAGTGTTTCAGTTCAGATATCTCAAGTTGGGTAACAGTTTAAAGACAAAAACAGACTTGCAGAATTGAGTGGAGGCTCTCTTTCACTTAATTATTCACTTATTCATAAAGTCTTATTGAACTAAATGTTAAGAAATAAAAATATTTCTATTATTCTATTATTCTATTATTTCTATTCTAACTAATGACCTCTAGAAATTTTATTAAGAAATAAAAATATTTCTATTCTTATTCTATTATTTCTATTCTAGCTAATGACCTCTAGATTTAATATGCCATTAGTGTACCAATAGCCAATATTTCATGAATGAAGCTAGTCACCACATTTCTCACCCTTTTTTTCCCCTAAGTGTATTGTGATTTTCTCCCCATGGGAGCATATTTTTAATTACCTAATGGAAGTCCGTAGAAAATAGGATTTATGTGACAAATATTTCCATTCAGTCACCTTTGTTATGTCACGGAATTTATTACTAATAAAATAATTTTTCATACAATCAACAAATTGAATATGTGATCTGGCTTATTGACTATGTAGCATCTAAAACCAAAGATGAATAAGCCTTAAGTATTTTCTATAAAAGAACCTCCAGGCTATTAGGAGAAATGAGAGAGGGACATAAACAAAATAGAATACAATATGTATTAAGTGCCAAAGGAAAACAAAGTGATGTCAGAGTTTAGAACAGATTGACCTCCCGTTTAGTAGTCATGAGCTCTCTAAAAGGAGCAGAAAGGAAGGAGAACATTCTGTGCAGAAACAATAGAGAAACAATAGCATTTTAATCAAGACATGAAATTAGAAAGAAAATGCAAAATCTTTAGGGTAATTGCGACTAGTCCAGATAGCCTGGAGAACAGGTAATCTGTAATAAAATGGATAAATAAAATTTTGACAAGGTGGTTTGAATGTTGTGAAGATTCTGAATGCTGACCCAGGAACTTAAGACTTCAATAACCAGACAATGGGAGTAGAAGGGCTGTTAAGAAGGGCAGTGTTATAGAGGTTCAGAACTAGGCCTCAAGAAATTAATTTGACACCTCTTTCCCTACTTGCCCTGGCACTGTTCACTGTCTATTGTAATCATATCTTGCTCTACAAGCCTATATCTTGCTTACTTGAAAACCTACCATTCTCTTCCTCAAGGAACTTTATTCTATACTTGCTTAAAGAAAATATTTTGATTACTTGGAGCAATTAGGATTGAATTGGAAAGATTCTGGAAGTTTGAGAACTGATTACAAGAATATTTAAATAGTTCAAGTACAAAATTATAGAATATTAAGTATTTTCTTGTAAAACTATAACTAGTTATCTACTGTTCTATTCTATCTAAGTGTTGAGTCTAAATTGCTAACACAGTGAATAACCTGTAGTATACTTTTTAAAGAAATAGACTTTTAGTTTATGAACAGAGGAGTTCACAATGAAAATGACAATGGCGTCATTTGAATAATTTGATGTGGGAAATGGAACAGAGATTTCAAAGAATCAGGCTGAGAGAATGGTGATAACTTGTTACAGAAAAGACACAGAAAAATATCCCAAGATGGACAGCAGGTTTGAAGGACAGCATAGTGAGTTTGGGGCATGATGAGGGACAAGAGGGAGTGCTGCTTTTCAGCAACACAGTGTCACATAGTGGCACAAACAGGGGCCGGGCACTTGCCTGTTCTTCACAGGATGCATCATGGTTCCAGTGATGTGAATGCCGAAGGGAAGCTAGCCTCACTTTGGCTTTTTAGATATCTGTTGTTTTGGGATGTTCTTGGGTACACCACTCAGAAGGGACTGTATTTTTGCAGAGGAATAGCAGAAGCATGTGTGACCAAGGTCCGGGGTTATTTTATTTTATTTTTAAATTTATTTATTTATTTTTTTATGTTTTGCAGTTTTTGGCTGGGGCTGGGTTTGAACCTGCCAATTCTGGCATATGGGGCCGGCGCCCTACTCCTTTGAACCACAGGCGTTGTTTTGAGATGTTCTTGGGTACACCACTCAGAAGGTGTGCACTGTATTTTTGCAGAGGAATAGCATAAGCAAGTGTGACCAAGGTCCGAGGATATTTTATGGTTTAGCAAAAGGAGTAAGGATCCAGAAAGGACTCCTAGTACCAGAGCCTCCAGAAGCGATAGTCACATTTTTGCATGTAGATGGGATACATTCTGTAGATGCTCAGAAACTTTGGAGGTGGATGAGAAATTCTTTTTAGGGGCCTAAGTATTGCCAATAATGCAGGTAGGTTTTTGATGTTGTATAATTAATGGATCTTAACATTAATGTAGCTTTTTAATAGGATACAAGGTATGGTTCATAGATACTGTCCCATCTCAACCCGTTTGCTTCGGAGAGCCAATCTTATATATATTCAGCATGTCTTATCCATGGACAGAAATCAGTTCAGCACAGATTTAAAGCATTTATGATTGGTTTTGAATTTGGGAAAAAATTCTGCACATATCCCTAGAAAATCTAGCTATAGCTTTTCATCCCAAATGAATAATTATGCATAGAACTGATTACTTAAATACACAGTTCATGATTATGAATGAAATTACCTGCATTACACTGCAAATACCTTGCTCTGCATGGATTAAGGAAAGTAAAACTTGATTGCAAATGCTGGAGATTTTAGATCTTAAGATTTTTTCAGTTGCTCTCAAAATATATCACTTACCTCTGTAACATTTTCAGTTTAGAAGTAATTTATAAGTTGAAGTTGAAAATGAAATATTAGTTATACTGGATTTCACAGCAGAGTGAAATTCCAGTAGCGGGACCACAGGAAAGTAAGTGGACTGTTTTTCTGTTCTCATATCATCCAGTTCAGACACATTCCCCAACATGCAAATGCACAGGTCAGGTAGATCTATACCCACTTTTTAAATCTGAGGGATTCTAGCAAACCATGAAATCCTCCAAAGTTTCTGCCATAAGCCTGTGTAGGCACCTGAAGTCCTACCTTTATTACTTTACCTCTGTTTTTTATTTATTAAAATGCACCAGTTCCTGAGGAGAATAACCCATAAAACTGTAATCCATCAAAGCAACATAGTGTGAATCAGCTTGTCGGCTCCATTCCCAAGTGACAGCTGGAGCAGAGTAGTTTATTTTCCTGTGTTGTTTTAGTAACCTCATTTTTCACATCATTTTCCTCTAATCAGATTAGACTCCCTGTGTAGCTGTGAGCTTCAGCTTAGACTTTTATCAGACCATTTCATGTGGACTCATGTCCCATTTGGGGAGGGGGACTCACTTTTCTTGGACTTGGTAAGTTTTTGTCAGAAAAACCGGGCTTTTTAAGGATGTAGTGCTTAAAAGCCAGGGTTCAATGCTGAAACTGTGATCCCAGAACAAAAATAGTTTAGACTCAGAAATACTTTGAATGTAGGCAAAATACAGCTCACTTCCCTTTGTAGGGAAGTCTTTATTTTATGTTCATTAGTCACAGCACGATTTTAATGAATGAAATTAAATTTCACATTTATTAAATTAATACATTGGATACATATACAAAAATGCCACACTGTTTAGAAAATAAAATAACTCCAAAAAGTTTTCTGTAAGGAAAAGCACCAATACCTTTTCAGTACCCCCAACGTCTTTTTCCTAATATCAAAGGGAAAAACTTACATATAATGTTGTTGTACACTTTTTCTCAAATTAGGAGAGAATTTTCTTTTCTTTCTTTTTTTTTTTTTTTTGGCAAGGATTTTATTTTTATTTATTTATTTTACAAAGCAAAAAATTATATAATTGAACAGAGAAATACATTTCTACAATAATTGTTGAGAGTTCAATATCTCACTTTCAATAATGGATAGATAAGTGAGAAAATAAAGGACTTAAATAATACAATGAGCCAACTAGATCTGGCAGACATATGTCAGACTATATATGTCATATACTGACTGCACATGTCTGTCAAGAATTTTCTTAAGTTGAGAAAATGTTCCTCTTGTAGATTTGTTGTCATAAGCATACAGAGAATTTCCTCAAATTGTTTTCTAGATCTATTGAGATAATTATGTATTTTTTTTGTTTTAGACTGTTGATCATAGTGAATTAAATAAGATTAAATTAGTAAATTATTAAATTAAATATCAAAACACTTGTTTTTTAATGTACAACCCATCTTTCATTCCTAGGATTACACCCTACTTGGTCATGATATGTTATCCTATTTTGTATTACTGGTTTTGTTTTGCTAATATCAGTTCTCTGAATGTCTTTGAACTTAATCACTACCTCCTCCCATAGCTTCCCATAGGTCAGTACAATTTTCCACCAGATCAGAACTAACTGATTATTTGTCAGTTGAATTCCTTCACCAGCCTCATCCAGACAATTTGAACCAATTGTTCTCCAGACTTGTTGTTCACTAAGCCATCATTCTGAAATGCTCTCTCATTTATTTTGATCCTCTCTTCCTTACGTCATACTATCCTCCTTAATTGTTTTCATTTGTTTGTTTATAGAGTATCTTTTCTTACTTTCCTAAGAAAAGGTACATTTTTGAGATAATTTTCATGTTTTAAAATAGCTTTGTTTTACCCACATCCTTAATTATTAATTTGGTTGACATAAAAAATTTACATTTAAAATATTCTCCACTTAGGATATTAAATTTTGTTTTCTATTTTACTATGAAAAAGTCCAGAATAACTAATTCCTGATCCATTTGCATGTAGCATTTTTATTTCTACTTTTAGATAAGAAAAATTCTTCTAAGAGCTTAATCTTGGCATTCTAAAATATCAAAAAGATGTCCCTACCTGATGATTTGGAAAACACTTATGTGATTGGTTGGTTGGCCTCTTATATATTGAGGTCTCGAAAGTTGTCTGCCCTTAAGTTCTGGAGATTTTTATATTTTGTTTTGTGTCAAACACCACATTGTGAATTTGTCTGGGGTATGTGTCAAAAGGAGAAGATAATAGAAATATATTTATAATTCTGAAACCAGATATCTGCTACTTTCCTCCGTTTATAAGTTTAGTTTGGTAAGTATTAATAATTGAGCACCGGCTCGGCGCCTGTGGCTCAGTGGGCTAAGGTGCCAGCCACATACACCTGAGCTGGTAGGTTCAAATCCAGCCCGAACCCGCCAAACAACAATGACGGCTACAACCAAAAAATGGCCAGGCATTGTGGCGGGCGCCTGTAGTCCCAGCTACTTGGGAGGCAGAAGCAAGAGATTTGCTTGAGCCCAGGAATTGGAGATTGCTGTGAGCTGTGATGCCACAGCATTCTCCATGGTGACAGCTTGAGTCTCTGTCTCTAAATAAATAAATAAATAAATAAATAATTGAGCACCTATTATACATGAGCCATTGTGCTAGACACAGGAAGCCAGAGATGAATCTGTCTCAGACATTGACCTTTAATTCCTTTAAACATAATGAGAGATATAAACATAAAATCTGATGATAGCACTGTACTAAGTGCAGATAAATGAAACGAAGGCTCTCTTTAAGGGATTTCAAGGAAAATATTCTAGAAGTGATGTTATATAAGCTAAAATTTAAAGAGCCATAAGAATTAATTAAATAAAGACATAAATGAAGAACATTCCTGGCAGAGAGAACAACATTAATTCATTAATTCACTAATTAATTCAGTAAGCACTTACTATCACCTTATTCCAGCCACACTTATAGACATGGGGTTCAATAACACAAAGCATAATCAAAGAATAAAGTTACAAAATAATATATCTTTTATGAGTTTGTGTCTTTGCATGACTTGTTTTTACTAGAAGTATTTCAAAACTGTTACTGGAATATAATAAATGACAGAGGATATCACAGGACTGAAGTAGGAGAAACAGGAACTTTCTTGAAGGGCTCCGTATGCCATGGTGTGCTCAGTTTGAATTTTTCTTGCAGGTTTTCAGTGCCATGTAGGATTTTTCTTTCTGGCTTTATTTATTTATTTACAGCATAATCCTTTTATATGTGTTACTTGCATTCAATTTTTTCATTTATCAACTAGATATCATTTGTACAACAGGAGCGATGTATCTAATTCTTGTACCCCCCAAATAAAATGATACCCTCCTTGTTGTCTTTGCATTAGGACAATTTCAATATCTATATTTATAGACTTTTATCTGTCTAAATTTGTTCTTCACCTTGTTTTTCTACCTTTAATTTCTTTACTAACTTATTTAATAAACAATCAACTCTTACTTTTTCCTCTATTAAATAAGTTGGCACATCTAAATGACTGGTATTGCTCTAGAATTTTATCCATTCTGAAATAACCATGTGTAATTTCTAATCTTTTTCTAATTGACATTCATTTCTAAATCCATTTATTCACCATCTATTTGAGTTCATTTGGTCATTTAAAAGAATTAGATCCTATTATGCAATTTCTCAGCTAGACTTCACAAAGATCTCATACAGCTTTAATTAATTTTTCTTAATGGCTGCAAAATATTCTATCATGTGGATTTATCCTAATTTATTCAATCCTTCTCCTATTGATGGTTGTTATCTTTGTTTCCAGTTTTATGTAGCACAGAAAAATGCAGAAATAAACATCCTTGTACATGTATCTTGGCATACTTTTATTTTAATTTTATGAGATAGGTCCCAGAAGAAGAATTATTGGGTTGAAAGGTGTGTATGTTTTCAAATTTAATAGGTTTTATTCCTAAATTACTTCTCCAAAGACTATGTCATATGTCCATCAACAAATTAAGAGAACATTGTTTTACCCATATCCCTACCTGCAATATACATTATTGTTCTGCTTAATTTGTGTCAATTGAACTATATAAAATATTTTATTTACACTACATTTTTTGTTTATCTGACTACTGGTAGGTTTGGTTTACTATCCATTTGCTTTTACTCTTTAGTGACTTTTGCTTATTTGTTAGTTTTTCATGTGAATTGATAAATGGTTTTGTGTTAAATAATATTTCCAATCTACAATTCAAATGTGTAATTTAATTATACACAATTTAAATGTGTATAATTTAATGAAAGACTTTACATAGTTTTTTCATATAACATTTTACATCTATTTATAGAAACATTTTATACTTTTTAAACAATAGCCTTTAGAGTTTCTGGATTTCCTGTGTTCAGGATGAAAATCTTCTATTTCCTCATTTTTGTATATATAGGTTCTCATAGTTTCTTTTGAGTTGTCTCTTCCTTTAAAGTTCCCCCATTTATCTAATTTTTTTGTACTTATCTGCTGAGATAAGATTCCAATGTTCTTTTATTTATGGATGTATAACCATTGTCTGAGTACTATTAAAATAAAATGCCACCCTTCTTATGTGTTAAATTTTCACAATGCTTTGTGTCTATATTTTTCAGTAGATCCCACTGATTTCTACTTCTATATCAATATTTAATTTTATGTCACAGAATAGCTATAACATGTTTTAATATTTAATAAGGTAAATTCATTTACATTTTTATTACCTTTGCTTTTATTGGCATTATTCTTATCAATTTAAGATATTTTGTCAATTTCAAAACATAATTATAAATCGTAATCCCATTTTAATTGGATTTAAAATACATTCATTTATTAATATTACATTATTTTTTCCATCAAGAATACAGTTTGCCATTTCAATTTTTTCCCTGATTTGTTCATGTTCTTCAACCATATTTGCTCATTTTCTATGCCTTTCTTGTTCAAATTATTCCTGAGTATTACATAGTTTTTGCTATGACTATTGAGGGAATATTTTCACCATTGTCATTCCTCAGTACTTATTATTAATGTAGAGAAAACCACAGTAGCATTTTAAATAGCGCTGAGAAACATCAAATGTGAATGTTAAGTAAAAACTTGGAAACAATTTGGAGAATATTATGGGAACACAAATGAAGACAGAGAGATCTGTTAGGTGATTGCTATGATTGAAGTGGGGGAAATAAATGCCTGAATCAAGGTGTGTTTTCAAGTTGGAGAGCATAGAAATGAAGAAAATTGGAGATAAAATTGGTAGAACTTGGATGTTGACTTAATATGGGCACATGAACAGGAGAGATGTATAAGTTAATTCTCAGATTTCTGCTATTTCCTGAAATAGCAGATATATAAGAGAACAGATATCATCAACATTGTTCTGGAAGTTCTAGCCAGTGCAGAACTTGACACAAGATTTCTAGAAGTGATCCACAAGATCACAACCACAAGATTTCTAGAAGTGATCAAGACATACAGTAACATCTCAGTGTCCAAATCAGTAGCCTTTGTATACACCAATAACAGTCAGGTTGGGAGGCAAATTAACAACACAATTCCTTTCATAGTAGCTTCAAAGAAAATGAAATATCTGGCAATATACCTAACAAAGGAGAGGAAAGATCTTTTCAAAGAGAATTATGTAACCTTAAGAAAAAAATAGCAGAAGGCATTAACAAATAGAAGAATATACCATGATCTTAGCTGGGAAGAATCAACATTGTTAAAATGTCTATTTTACTCAAAGGAATCTACAGATTTAATGCAATCCCCCTTAAAATACCAATATCATACTTTCAAGTACTGGAAAAAATAGTACTCAGTTTTGTAGCAAACCAGAAAAAACCTAGATAGCCACAGCAATTTTTAGTAATAAATCAGGAGGCATCACTCTACCAGACTTCAGGTTTTATTATATGTCCACAGTGATCAAAACAGCATGGTATTGGCACAAAAATGTAGACATACACATAAGGAGCAGAATAGAAAGCCTAGAGATGAAACTTGCCTTTTGCCACCATCTGATTTTCAATAAATCAAACAAAAGCATATAGTGGCAAAAAAGAATCCCTATTCAACAAATGGTGCTGAGGGAACAGGATAGCCACATGTAAGAGACTAAACTGGATCCACACCATTCACCAGTTACAAACATGGACTCATAATGGATAAAATATTTAAGTCTAAGACATGAAACAATAAAAATTCTAGAAGAAAGCATGGGGAAAACTCTCGATAAAGGGTTAGGGAACGATTTTATGAAGAAGACTTCAATGGTAATTGCAACAACAATAAAAATAAATAAGTGAGACTTAATTAAGCTAAAAAGTTTCTGCACAGCTAAGGGCATAGCAGCTAAAGTAAATAGACAACCTTTAGAATAGGGAAAGATCTTTGCAAGTTATAAATATGACCAAGGGTTGATAACTGGAATCTACAGAGAACTCAAATTAATCTAAAAAAGAGCAAACAATCTTATCTGTCACTGGGCAAGAGAGATAAACAGAATCTTCTCTGAAGAAGACAGATGAATGGCCAACTAACATATGAAAAAATGCTCATCATCTCTAATCATCAGAGAAATGCAAATCAAAAACTACCTTGAGATATCACCTAACCCCAATGAGAACAGCTGTCATCACTAAGTCCCAAAGCTGCAGATGCTGGCGTGGATGTACAGAGAAGGGAACACTTTTACAGTGTTGGTGAGATTAAAAATTAATACAGCCTCTTTGGAAAGAAGTTTGGAAAATCCTCAAAGAACTCAAAATAGACGTTCCACTTGATCCTGCAATCTTATTACTAGGCATCTACTTAGAAGAAAATAAATCATTTTATCTTAAGGGCATTTGCCCTAGTAATAAATTTACACAGCTCAATTTACAATCACCAAGATGTGGAATCAACCCAAGTGTACATCAAACCATGAATGGATTGGTAAATTGTGGTATATGTATACCATAGAATACTATTCAGCCATAAAAAGATAGAGACTTTATATCTTTTATACTCACCTGGAAAAAGTTGAAACATATTCCTCTTAGTGAAGCATCACAAGAATGGAAATGTAAGTATCCAAAGTACTCAATGCTAATATGAAGCCGGTAGATGAACTAATTCATGCCTACACAAGAGAAAAACTCAATTTAATTCAAGGTGCAGAGAGAGGGGAGGAGAAAAGGGAGAGAGACTTGTTGGCAGGTGGGGGATTGGTGTGCTATGACCTAATGGGCACAATGTAAGGGTGTATGGCACACCACCTTACCTAACAAATGCAAACATTGTACCCTAATTCTTCATACCCTCATATTAATCTAAAATTTAAAAAAATAGAAAAAAATCCATAGTAAATCTCAGTCTCAAGTCACTGCTTATATCATAGACAGTGTTTCTCAAAATTTCAGAATCCTATAACCACTTCCTGACCAGCACAATTGTAGGTTACATTTTAATTGAATGCATTTAAAATTAATAGCAATTATTTTAAATTTTAAAATAATTATTGTAAAGGATGATTTTATTATAAAAAGAATAATGCTTGTTTTCTCAGGATGTATATGTAGTTTGGCAATGGGAAGTAAGACTAAGTTAGTTCTGCATTTAATAGGTTTCTATTAAGGTAAAACATTCCAATTTTCAATTATATATTTTGGGGAAATAGGAACAACTAATTTTAGATATGTCATCTATAGACATTCATCTAAAACATGTAGCTATAAATTATGAAACAATAACCCATATATCTTATTAAAGGCTACTTTCAGAGCTACATCAGATATATGTATAAAATAAATCAGTATACCACACTGTAAAGTGTGACTTCAAATATTTCAATTCTCATGGAAGCAGTATTGGTTTCCTCATTTTCTCTGGTTACATTGCGTACCAGAAATTATATCTTCCTTTAGATATGAAATAACAAACTCAGTAATCTATCATCAATTTCTGTCTCCTAGAAGAGAAAGCAAATATTAAGGGAAGAGTTACAATCTTTACAATGAAGCCATTTCTATCACTGTTTCATCTTCAGAAGTAGTCCTGGTACTTTACCCTCAATTTAAAAATTATCATATTTTATCTTAAATGTTTAGGGTCTGACAATTCAAGATATTAAGTACATCTTTGAAATGTGCCATTTGAGTAGTCCACTTAATATACACAGCCACTCTTTACCAGTGTCATCAGTGTAATAAAAAAATTGTTTTAACTTTATTAACTTGAGAACTCAAATTCTCCCCCCTCTAGAAGCAAGGGCAGTTGGAGGCACAGCAATCTTAGACTTGCAGCCCATTTCCTCACATAGCATAATGCAGAGATGGACTCACCCTTGTTAGGTCATTATATTCAGTATGTTTTCTATTGCAGAGAAATGCATTTTCCCATACTGTAGTCCCTCCATATATGTCGATATTTAAATTTAAATTTAAGAGAAAATAAAATTAGAAATTAATTTCTCAGTTGCACTAGATGCCTTTCCAGTAATCAATAGCCACACGTGTCTGGGAACACCATATTGGACCAAGCAAATAGTGAACACTTTTCACCATCGCAGAAAGTTCTTTTGGTCAGTATTTTTCTAATGAATCCAGGAATATTATGAACCACCATCTCCTCTCTTTGAATGTGTAATGTTTCAATGGACTTTCATAGACAACCTCTTTGCCTGTGTCACCTTTTTCCTGTTTCACACTAGGCTAATGCTCTTTTGCCATGTTCCAAAGATACCTATTACAGTCAACATTAGCTTGAAAATAATCATTAACTAAAAAAACATGAGGTGTGTCTTCTTCCTATTTGCCCTACATATATACTGAAGGCCGACGTCCCACACTTTAGTAATCCTGTCCAGTGAGGTATGAAATCTCTTGGCTCACACACAGATGCAGACGCAGGAACACACACATGCGCCAATACGCACATAGTTGAATCTTGTTTTCTTACATGTTTATGCATAATTGGCAACCAAAAGTATCATTTTATAAATATATTTTACTGACAGCTTATTATTTTTTGTGTTATAATATCTGTCATTAATTAGCTATGGGTCTTGCAATCCTTTCAACTAAGATCTCAACATCTTTTGTATCTGTTTTTACTCTGAACAATGTAATTTTGGATGATGCTTCCTTAGTTTGTATTCTTGTCTTTAGTGGCTTAAAAAAAAATCTACCTTATGCTAAAAACCTTTTAAATGATAAATTTGGAAAATCTTATAATTCTTTGGAAATCAAAAAAGTGTCAGTGACTTTCTGTTGCCACATGTTAAATTTTATTAAAGGCTAACTCACTGCAGAAGAAAAGAAAATTGTTCAGTTGCCCAACAGAATCCAATTTTTAAATATATTTAAAAATTCTACTTTTCTTTGTCTGATGTATGAAATCACTACACTTACAAGATTTAATTTCCCAGAACATTCACATTCATGTTCCCATTTCCTGTTCACTAATAAGGCCATTGAGAAGGGGCCATTTCTGTTGTCATCACTGTTTTATGCCTCCATAACAATTTTTGGAGTGACTGATCTATTTTTATCACTAGGAAATAGAACTAATCAATTTAGTTAAAACAATGGCAATTTGATATCAGAATATAAAAATACAGATAAATTCAACATATAGAAAGAATATACACATATATCTGGTATGATATATGAATTACGTTAGCTGTGACAAATTATACCCTTTAAAATGTGGATAGCTTTTAAGAAAGCAAAAACAAAATAAGTGAAGTAGAATTTCTCTGAAAATCACAATTACAATTACATTTAAAATTTCTGAACAATAGTATAACAAAATTGTTTTCTCAAATAATTATGAGACTCACTTGTTACAGATCTGAGCTATAGGCGCTGAGCCCCTGAATGCTGTGTTAAACCTGTAATATACTTTATTTCATTTCTGAGACACATACCACCTATGTTAACCAGTTTGATGAAAATATGTCAAATTGTGTATAAAACCAGAACA
>CAUYON010209776.1:0-18245 GCA_963573935.1 Arctocebus calabarensis | reverse complement strand
TTTCACATAAAAATGCACCAACCTACAGTTTTCCACAGAAGGACCTAGAGTTTTTAAAAGGCTTTTGGTTTGTGGGTTCCTGATTTTCACCTGACATTTTATGCAAAAATATGCAACACCCCATTTTTTTTTTTTTTTTTTGTAGAGACAGAGTCTCACTTTATCACCCTGGGTAGAGTGCCGTGGCGTCACACTGCTCACAGCAACCTCCAGCTCTTGGGTTTAAGCGATTCTCTTGCCTCAGCCTCCCTAGTAGCTGGGACTACAGGCGCCCGCCTCAGCGCCTGGCTATTTTTTTGTTTTTTTTGCAGTTCGGCCGAGGCCGGGCTTGAACCCGCCACCTTCGGTATATGGGGCCGGCGCCCTACTCGCTGAGCCACAGGAGCCGCCCAACACCCCATTTTCTTAATGATAATGATTTTCTGTTTTACGGATTTGCATACATTGTGCTGAAGTCTGCACAGGAAAAAATTTATATTGAAAGTTGATTCAAAGAAACCAAAGTGTGGCTCAAAAGTAGCAGAAATACCTGCTTTAGTTATACTTCTTAGTAACTGCAGTAGCATGATAGCTCACTGTAGTCTCAAACACCTGGGCTCAAGGGACACTCCTGCCTCAGCCTTCCGAAGTACTGGCATTACAGACATGAGCCACCACTCCCAGCCAATAGTATATTAATAGCAATAATGTGAACATTCATTAACAATAAGTTTAGAAAATTATAGGTTGCAGGCAAAACTATCCATTTTCATAACTTACTGTACATAATTATCTATTGACCTTTACTATAACTTTTATGATAGTCCAAACATTTTTAAAAACACACATTAATAGGATAATTAGCATCTTGTAATAGCCTCAGACTTGCTTTCTAAGCATGTTAGCAGCAGGTGTTTTCAGGCAAGTGTTATCAGGGCCCTGTAAGACTCCATTTTTCCCTATTCCATGCTTTACCTCATCCTTTTGTAACTGTCAGGTAAGACAGTCAAGCTCAAGTGCTTTGGTAATGTTTTATATGTGTATGACATTTGCTTTCTTTTCATCAGTATCCTTTCTCTGTTCTTCTTCTTCACCCACTTTCTTCTTTAATGTTGCTATTGCATAACCTCTAACACAATAAAAGTCCAGGCTTAGAAACTTCCATCATTTTAGGTCCCAATGCAGACTTGTGATCTAGCAGCAGTGATATGGAGACCCTTAGAACAGATATTTTCATCAAAGTTGATTGGCATGATCTGTAAGTAACTCTCTGAGGTCAGAAGAGTTGGAAACATAAAGCACACCTTGTTTGCCCCAAGAGTTCACTGATGAGTGGGTTTCAAACACAAGGGAGTGGGAGAATGAGTAGAGTAAATTCTTGAAACTCCTTTATCGTTTTCTCTCTCCCTTACATTCATATGTAAAGAAAGTGTGGGGGTTCACCTTTTTTCTTTTTCTTTTTGCCATTTGAAATGTTTTTGTATTTGAACAGAAATTATCATTCAACAAACGTAAATGGATATTAAAATCATTCTATTCATGCCACATTAGAGATCTAAAATATAATTGTTTATAAATAATTTAGGAAGAAATGCTGAAAATCAGGCAGATACACAATTACAGTAGAACCTCTATAAGTTGACTGTCCAAGGGACAGGAACAAACTGGCTAACCTATGGATGTGGTCAACATAAAAGTTTAGGCCTTCTGCCAAGATAACGTACATATGTGTGGAGTATGTCTGGTCTATGGAAATTAGGTCAACTTAAGGACATGGTCAGTGTGGGGAAGTTTCCACTATGGAGGTTCACTGTATATGAAAATGCATGGAAACATCATCATGGAGGACTAGCACGGGTGAACATGGGACTTCTCTTTTGACTAGAGTTAACTGGAACATTTGTAAGTTGGGTCTATGTGGTGCAGCCAGAATGACCTTGTAAAAACTAGTTGGCTTTCTTGATTCTTTTATTGAATTAATTGAGAAATTGACCTGTTAAAAGGTGGCTATGTGATTCTTGTGAATAGCTCCAGACTCATAGTGAGATCTGGGTTCACAGCCCTTAATTTTAACCCTGTATAACCTTGGATCTATTTGGGGCTTTAGTCCTTTGAGGTTTTTAGTGTTTTTCATGGTACTCTGTGCTGGTGAAGAGAGGTTTTCTTACCTGACTTACTTCCCAAACCAGTATTTTTTTTTTCACCTGCCTAATGAATCCTATTTTTTCTAAGACTGAACTCTTCACCCTGGATTTCAAGGCTGTATCACAGATATCTGTATAAATATCTGGGGAAAGAATTAGGCACTTAGCATTCATTCTTGTGGCTTTTGGGGCTTTATCTTGTGAGACAGAGGCTACAATCTTGGGAAACACATTTTTCATACTACTTCATCTTCAGATTTTGGAAAGATGAAACTTTTGCCTAGCAGGCATAATTATGCAAGACTTGGAAAGAGGAGGAAAGGTAGAAACCATTTTATTTTCACTCTGACATTAGACTATGCATTTCACAGAGAAAAGTTTTACAATGATCTATGAGGTCTGACAATTAAGTTCATGAACTTGCCACAATGCCCTTAGATTGGCAGCACTGTACAAACAACTTGGTAAGGTTCCATACCTTGATATATCAGTGTCTCAGAGCTGTGTTCATGTCAATGTGTGGTGCTGTCTTGCTCAGTGGTGTTCATTATTGTTGCGGCATGGTTTTGTGTGTTGTCCAAAGAATATCAGAGCTTAAATCACAACAAAACCCAAATATTAAATTTCTTGTTAAATATTGCCAATTTCTTGGCAAGAGTGGAAGTAAAATCAGGGAAGTGTTAGTCCAAGTTTGTAGGGATAATTTCATGAAAATAAAACAACAGTGTACAAATGGATTAAACATTTTTCTGAGGGGAGAGAAAATGTCACTAATGGAAAGGGGTCAGGGCAGCCAGTCTGAACAGAACTGACAAAAACATTGCAAAAATCATCAAATTTGTGTCAAAATTGTCAGCTGACTATGAGAAGAATAGCAGACCAAGTAAACATCAACAGAAAAACAGGAAAATCTTAACTGAAATTCTTGGCATGTGCAAAAATGGTCCCTAAGGAACTCACCCATGAGCAAAAGGAAAGGAGAGTGGAAGTTTGCCAAGACCTTTGGAGAGGCAAGATGATGTTTAGGACTGTGTTACCTCTAGTGATGAAAGGTGGGTGCACCAATATGACCCTAGCATCAAAGTGCCCAGTGGAAGTCAGCCAATTCTCCACTGCCAAAAAAGTTCCATCAGTCTCCGCCAAGAGTCAAAATGATGTTGCTAAGCTTTTTTGATATCATAGGGTTATTCATTATGAATTTGTACCAACTGAACAAACAGTAAACCAAGTTTAGTATTTGAAAGTGCTGAAAAGGCTGTGTGAAATAGTTAGAGAAAAATGACCTGAACTTTTTGCCAATACTGCATAGTTATTATATTTTTTCTCATTCTGTGCCCTGGGTACCATACTGTGGGGTCATAACTCAGAGCAAACTCAAACTTTTGGGCTTGAGAAATCCTCTTGCCTCACCCTCCTGACTAGCTGGGATTACAGGCACTCACGACAACACTCCGCTATTTTTTCTATTTTTAATAGAGACGGGGTCTCACTCTTGCTCAGGCTGGTCTCAAACTCCTGAGCTCAAGCAATTCATCTGCGGCAGCCTTCCAGAGGGCCAGTATTACAGGTATGAGCCACCGCATCTGGCTCAAACTCATGGTTCTTGCATCATGACAATGTAGCAGTTCACCCAGCACTGTCTGCAAGGGACCTTTCAGCCAGTAAACAAACAACTGTATTGGAACACCCTCCCAGCTCACTTGATCTAGCCCCTCAGTGACTTTTTTTTTCTTTACACAAAGGTAAAGAAAATACTGAAAGGAAAATATTTTGATGACATTCAGGTCATCAAGGATAATATGATAACAGCTCTGATGGCTGTTTCAGAAAAAAAACTCCAAAAGTGCTTTGAAGAGTGGACTAGGTGCTGGCATTGGTGCATGCCTTCCCAATGGGAGTAGTGGACCACAGTGATGGAAAGTGACCACAGTGATGCTCAGCAATGAGGTTGTAGCACTTTTTCTAGGATGAGTTCACAAACTTAATAGTCAGGGCTCTTAGCTTCATTTGCTATTCACCTGCTACAGGTGGGTGAAGGAACTTTGAAGTTGTTGTTGGATGTCTACAGGATTTTAAACTCTAGATATCAGCTTCTGACTCTTTCCAGGCCTTTCTATAGTTTAACGTCTTCTGATTTCTGTATTATACCATTTTCTGTTTTAAATCCATAGAATGGTTTTGCTAACGGTACTATGTAATATAAACCCTCCTTCAATAAGATTCATAAAATAAAAAGCAAAACCTAGACTGCTTTGTGTTGGCTTCTTATCTCTCTCTCCCTGTTCTGCCTGTTCAAACCCACCCATGTTTGCCTCCGTGTGATAGCTGGTGCTCTGGAACCCCCACTAAAGCCACCGCTCTTAGCTCTTTCTGTGCTAGTAGCTTCTAGTAAACACTTTCTCAGTTTCAATTTTAATTCTCTTTTGTACTGCTGCTTTTTTAAAATCATATTTGTCTCTTTAGTATCTCCTATTAAATGGTAAGCTCCATTGAGAACCTGTTTATTATTTTATTTTTCTTTTGTCTCCTTTCCTGAGGTGACACAGTGTGACATACAAAATGGACTCACTAAAAGCCAGCCAAACAAAAAACCTCTGTAGGCTTCTTTTGTGACTATAAAAGTTATGTATGATTGTTATACAACACTTAAAAAGTACAGACACACATATATACAGAATATAAAATAAAATATTCTTAATCTTCTAATTCAGAGACAATCACTACTAACAGTATATTCTATTCATGAATATGTAAATATAATTTGAATGACATTAGATACAGGAATTACGTTTTATATATTGTTTTTTACTATCATTATAGAACAAATATTTTGCTATGATTAAAAATGTCACACAAACATTGGGGTGGCTTTATAGCACTTTATTATAAATACATGCCATCATTTTTTAAACCATTTTTCTATTGCTGAATATTTAGGTTTGTTTTTACATTTTTTATTATAAATAATGCTGCAATAAAAATTATTGCAGGTAAATCTTCTTAGCATCATAAAAATGTTCTCAGTTTAGTGTTTCCTTAAGATTAGAGACACAGGTTATATATTTAAAATAAATAGTATTGTAAATATCTTGCAAAGAGCTAGATAGGTGCAGAGTAGAAAGAAAAACAACCTCCTTAACGGGGTGGCTTTCCTTGGATAGCAATTTGGTGAATAAATAAATGAATAAATGATTAATAAATTAGTGAAAAAGTTCTATTGCAAACCCACTTCAGTTACAGCATGTAAGTATCAGAGTTGTATTTAGAAATGTACTTTGTACCAACATGTGTCATTTATACATACACTATGAGTTTTGTTGGTGGCATTTTTTGGCTTACTCAATTTCTTATACTCTATTCTAGAACTGTTATTGCTTTTAAAGGTTCTGTTCCTTAAAAAGTTGGTCAAAGTCTAGTCCATTTTAACACTGTCAAGTAAAGACGTCAGGCAAGGAAATTGCTTCCATTTTAATTTAATAAAAAATAACTTAAGGTCAGTGATGTCCCGACTTTGGAAGATAAGAAAGTGGCACTTTGAGAGTGGTCTTCCTGAGTTAAAGCAGATTGCTTGGAGAAAAAGTAGGGATGGAGGCACCATGGAGTGTTGATGTGGACAATGCTAATGTTCTGGGCCCAAATACAATTATTTAGAAGATTAATCATTTAGGAGACTGCTCTTAGGACTATGAGCAATTTGATGAGATCATTCTTCAATCGAGAGAGTTGCAGTGGGTGACCAGAGATAGCTATTCTAAGTTAGCCTCTGGGCAGTCAATTTGTAGAATTGGTATAGAGCATATTGGACACTGATAGCTTCTTTCACAATATTGGGGCTAATGAAAGTGAAAAAAGACATCAATATAAAATAGGAGGGAAAAGGTCAAAGTTCATACAATAAAGGAAATCAATTTACTCTGTTGACAATCTTCAGAACTTCATCACTCAGATGTTCAGAGATAGTTTGCATGATAAAAAAAAATCAAAGCAAGATTTTTAAGAATTATAACAAATCCAATATGTAAGATGTCTTTTGAAAAGTTTCCCCAAAGGAAATCCTGAAGGAAGAAAAATGCAGCATAAAATCATGTTAGTTTAGGTAATGAAGTAAGGATTCACCTGGCAGAAGCTACTAGCCATCTTTCTCTCTTCCCTGGCATGAGTGATGAATAAGTTGACATCTCACACCGGAGGCTCTCAGCATACTGAAGTGTGTGCGACCAGCAGAGGAGAGGGTGTCTGTCACAACTCTTACTTTGGCACTAATCTTGACAGGAGCAGTGCTTAAGAACGAGTAAGTATTCTGTTGGTGCACTGTGCTGGGTGACCTAAGAATAGGTAACTGATAAATCTTCTCAAAAATGCCTTAACAATGGGTCATAAGTGATATTTTTCACTCTTGAAGACAACAGTAAGATGCACTTTAAAAAATCACTTTATATGATTCTGCCACATATTTCACATACATTATGTATTTTACATATATTAGTTCATTTTGTCCTCACAACAACCATAATCAGAGGCACTAAAATGATCCCCTATAGATGCAAAAACCTGGGAACACACATAAAAATATATAGAACTTAAGGAATTTTCCCAGGTCACATCACAGAGACTGTATCCTAAGAGGAGAACCTTCCAGAATTTGTCACAACACCCTTCTTGAAATTTCTCTGGCAGATTCCCAGTGCTTGAGTCCATTAAATCTTTGCTGATATGGTCCCAACCATCTTCCTTGTCTCATCCCCTCCTCCTCCCAGTGCGTGCTGCATTCTAGGCACCCAGGTCACTCACCATTTCCCAAACACATTTTGGCTTGCTCTGTCCTCATCACCCTATATGCACTTCATCTCTTTACTGTTTGGTTCTTTTCAACTTGAAAGCTCAAGTGAAATATCTCTTCTTCCTAACGTCAGCCTAGACATCCCCTTTGCAGGAGAAGATAATTATTCTTTCCACTGTTTTGCAATAGCCTTTCTTACTTTTCCTGATTATCATCTCGTAACATGTTATGTCATTCTGAATACTGCTGTATTTCAGAAGAGGGGGTGGGAACGACTTGCTACACGTTTTATGATTCCCTACCTGTACCACAATGCATGGTGTCAAACAAGTACTTGATAGGTTTATGTTGAATTAATAACTACAAATAAATGACTAGCAAGATAAATGATTACCAAGCATCAGGAGAGTGGGAGTATTATTAAACAAATAGTGCTGCTTATGCATCTAAATTTAATGACAATATCTGTCATTCTGATCTCATTAGTTAGTACTATTGCATATATTAATGGTACCTGGAGGGAGGAAACTGCTGATATACCTAAAATTGGCTGTGAGATATTCTTTTCAGAAAAGCATCCTCTGATTTTCACTTTACTGCTGCCTTCAACCCTCCCTGTTGCCTTCATGTTCCTCTTGCACAGTCATTTCCCTTATTGACCATGTACCACGGGGTCAGAGGATTAGCAGGTGGTACAGGCTCCTCACTCACTTCTCCACTTTCCCTCCCTCACTAGTTTCTGCCTTCCTGTGATGTTTAATTCATTCCTCCACAAGTATTCATAGACACCTTCAACTTGTATGAGACAGTGTTCTAGGGGCACAGAGAGACACTTTCTTCCCTTATGGTATTGGGTGAATGGACATTGAAAAGTCGACAAGTAGCCACATTTTAAGGTCTTGGCTTCTTCACTCCACTCCTGATCTCACTGTTGGTAAGAACAATTGCTAAGACTAGAGACTTTGTATGTGATTAATAAGAGTGAAGGGGTTAGTCCAAGAAACCAAAGCAATATTGATCAAAAAGAACAAAGCCAGAGGCATCAGTCTACCTGTTCTCAAAATCTACTACAAGGTTTAAAGTAATCAAAGCACCATTGTACTGGCCTAAAAACAGATACACAGTCCAACAGGATACAATAGAGAGTCCAGAATAAAGCCAGGCATTTCTGGTCAAGTCATTTTGAGAAAGATAGGTTAAAAAAACATAATGGGGACATGCAAGTCTCTTCCATAAAGAGTGTTGGTACAACTGGATACTACCTCGCCAAAGAGTGATATTGGATGCATACTTCACACCACATAAAAAATCAACTCAAAATGGATTATAGATTTAAATGTAAGACCTAACTAAATGATTAAACTATTAGAAGAAATTATGTGAGAATGGCTTTGTGACATTCATCTGGGGCTTTGAAAACGGAGTTTTTTGGACATGACCTCAAAAGCATAGTCAACAAAAAACAAAAATATGTAAACAGGATTTCAACTAAAAAATTTCTGCACAGCAAAGGAAGCAACCAATAAAAGACAACCAAAAGAATAGAAGGAAGTATTTTCAAAGCATATATTCGATATATATTCAATTTTCAAATTATATAAGTAACTTCAAAAACTCAATAGTTTTTAATTAGTTGTTAATAGCCCAATTAACAAATGGGCAAAGAATCTTAAAAGAAGATATACAAATAGCCAATTAGCATACACAGAATGCTCAATAGGATTGATGATTAAATTAAAATTACAATAAGATACTATCTTACATTTGTTAGAATGGCTCATCAAAAAAAAAAAAAAGGTAAATAAGCAAAGGAACCCTTGCACACTATTGGTGGGAATGTAAATTGGTGTACCCATTGAGAAAACATTATGGAGAGTCCTCAAGGAACTAAAAGTGGAATTATCATGTGATTCAGAAATCCTATTTCTGGGTCCATGTCCAAAGGAAACGATGTTGGTGTGTCAAAGGATAACTGTGCATTAAAGCATCCTTCGCACAGCTGAGATGTGGAAATAACCCCAGTGTCCATCAGTGGATAAATAGATACAGACAATGTGGTATACGTACATAATGGAATGCAATTATACCTTAAAAATAAAGAAAATCTTATCATTTGTAATGTGGATGAGCCTGGAGGATATTATGTTAAGTTGAACAAGTGATACACAGAAAGACAAATAGTGTGTGATTATCACTTATATGTGGAATCTAAAAAAATAGTTAAGCTCATAGAAAACAAATAGTAGCATGGTCTTCACAGATGCTGGGCACAGAGAAGGATGGGGAAGTATTAGTCAAAGTATATAAAATTTCAGATAGCCAAGAGGATATGTTCAAGAGACATATTGTATATCACAGTGACTATCGTTAGTCACAACATACAGGGCTTTCTCAGAAAGTGTGCAGCCATGTGATGTGAAGAGTACGGGTAGACGTGGCTGGGTGCTCTCCGGACTCCCCTCACATTGTGTCTGAAAATTGCTAAGAGAGTAGATGTTAAGGGTTTCACCAAAAAAAAAAAAATGACAGGTGTGTGAAATAATACATATATAAATTAGTTTGACTTAGCCATTTCATTCTATATGTGTGTGTGTGTTTCAAAAGATCATATTGTACACTATAAATATATACAGTTTTTATCTGTCAATTAATAAACCAAAAGTAAAAGAGGGATAGAGTTAGGAGAGGGGGTTAGTATGGGCTGTGTAGCAGGCAAAATAGGCAGAAAGCAACGCGAGAGAGGCCTGCTTACCAGGAGGAGATACGCAGAAACTTAACCAGAATGTGGGCATAATTTCCTTTAAAGGCAGGATGTGTTCACTTTGAGAATAGAGATCCACTATATGTAGGAAATAAAAATAAAAGTTACAAAAAACACATAGCATTTCTCGGACAATACTTTCCCAAATATTTTGCATATATTAACACAAATAATCTTCAGGAACCTCATGAGGTAGATGAAAGTATAATCCCCATTTCATAGATGAGAAGACTGAGATTCAAAGCAGTTACATAAGCCAATAAGGGACAATGCTAGGATTTGCACCCAGGCAAAAGAGCTCCAGAGTCCTTGCTTTGAACTACTAAATAGTACTGTCTTTTAACATCATGCTTCTCTAAGTAAAAACGGATAAAATTATCTTACCACATTACAGGAGAATCAAGTTCTCTGAAAGTACTTGAAAGCTGGTTCAGCCAAATTTTAGTCCTTATGAATTGATTTTCTGGGGTAGAGATCATTGAAGTGTCTCAGTTTTGCTTCCTCTCCATGGATTGATTGTCTTTAGCTCTGCCAAGAAGACTTGCATGAAAAAGAACAAAGGAGAAAAATGACCTGCACCATCTTATTAGACCTAAGCAAATACAGTTAGGAAAACTTAAAAAGTTGATACCATATACATACAGCAATTTTCTGTAGAAATCTATTAGGGGTTATTAATAAAATTCTATCAGGTTGCTGAGGGGACCATGGAGAAAGAGGCAGTGATGCTGAAGACCATTTTCAACCAGGAAACAACACGAAAGTTGTACACATATCAGCTGTGGTAGGAGCCAGATAAAGTTCCAGAGACCCCGACATGTGGGCCTTTACTGTAGAATAAAGTGACTCATAGAGGAAAATTAGACAATAAAAGGGTTTGACCAATGTTCTCTGTAAAGGGCCACATTATAAATGTCTAAGGATTCTGGGCCACCTGGTCTCTGTCCCAACTGCCCCACCATGCTTCTGGTAACTCATAAGAAGCTCCCTCAACACTGTCAATTGAATAAGTATGGCTACACTCCAGTAAAACTCTATTTATTAAAGGGCAGTGGGACTATTTGGCCTGAGACATAATTTTTCTTACCTTTACTTTAGAACTGTAGTAGAAAAAGCCAGTGGTCACTGAAGAGGATAACTTGTCTCCCCACCTTTGACTATGCTTCTGCTTGTACAGAATAAAAAGGTCTTGCTCAGGGCTCAAGGTAGATCTTCTTTGGTTGTGAGTCTGAGAAGTTTTACTTTGAATGAAAGTGTTAGAACAGATGCCGCAAACAAATATATGGATGAAAAAGAATAGTCTAAAGTCAAAGAAAAAGTGGTAGAATGCAGATAAAGAAGCAACTTTCTCATTTCAGAGCCTGGGACTCCAACCATCAGTTGTAAGGACCGGGAAGAAATGACCTCATACCGTAAGACTGGAAGACTGACTCCACGGTGACCATGAGGAGAAACGTGCAGGCTGCTGGAGAAAGCTGTGTTGGTAATGGCAATGTGTCCTCAAGTCTGCCCTAGGATAAAAGGGTGATGAGATAAAGGCCAGAAAACTTTCTGGGGCTTGGGAATCTGGTAAAGTGTTAGGATAAGGTAACTTAACTAAAAGTATCTTAGGATATGGTACCCATCTATAAACCCATTGGTTTATATGTTTTTGTGTTTTATCTTGTTTTTAAATGTGTTCTTAAGGTTCAATATTTTTTTACAAGATTTTTGGGAAAATACATGTCTTTCACTTTCCGTGGATGTATTTTAGTGTAGCCTGCTCTGTGTCAGCTACTGCTGCCTGCATTCAGAACCTCAGGTTTCTAGTGTGGATTACTGGAACAGATTCCTAACTGTTCCTCGTGTAGCTAGCCATAACCCTGAATGGCCTCCTGCAGCCTGTAATCGATCTAATGTGTGAAATCTGACCATATCACTTCTGGGTTCAAAACCCTTCAGCGGCTCCCAGTTATGCATAGAGAAAAGCCCAAATTCCTGCAAATGGAAGAAAGTTTCTGCCTATTTTTTCCTTCTCTACTCTTCTAGGATACTTTTTTCAAAATTCCAGTCATATGCCACATGACAACAGACTACATAGATAACAGTAGTCATATTAAGATGAGCCACTAGTTAAGATAACCAACGGTAGTCAAGGTTAAGATGGAGCCAGAAACTTCCCATCACAAACTGACATCGTAGCTGTTACAACATCACCTTGCAACACGTTCCAGTTTCTGCGTTTAGGTGCACAAAGGCTGTTTGTCTTATGGTTGGTTGCCTGCAGTATTCAGTCCAGCAACCCACCGTATAGGTTTGTAGCCCAGGAGAGATAGGCCATTCCCCATAGCCTGGAGCAGGCGTGTAGCAGGCTGCATCACTGAGATTTACTTACACGCACTCTGTGCTGTGTACACGGCCACAAAACCACCTAAGGGTACATTTCTTCTCCATGGTTAAGCAATGCATGGCTAGACTACTTTGAACTTCGCATTTCAGTACCATTGAATGATTTTTAGTTTCCTACTGTCCTGAGCTATTTCTCGCCTCTGTACTTTCAGGCATGCCAAAGTTCACACTCCTTAAGCAATGTGCCTGGCTCCCATCCATCCCTAGAGACCCAAATCTCACTCCTTTCACACAATCTGTGCACATTTCTCTCATTCTGTTGATAAAATACTCTACGCCCTTAACCTGCACCTGGGAGTGTGAACAGGGTCTGTGTTCTTGTGTCTGTAGCACAGCGTCCTGGACATATAACATACGTTTCAAAACACTGCAAATGAACACCGATGCATGATAGCTGGCTGAAAAGAGCATTCCCAGGACAGGGCTCGGAATGAGGAAAATGGAGAGAAAAACTCGGGGACAGAGAAATGGATGCTGCTGGCATACCAATTACTTCTAACCTAGGCTGCGTTGTGGATTAAAATAGATGCAGGGTAAATAAATAAGAAAATACAAGCCATTCCACATAGCTTCTTCATAATTATTTCTGGGGGGGAAATGCCACTTAGTATAAGAGTCTGGACATTGCAGTCTAAGGCGATTTGGGCATTTGCATGAGCCTTGGGCAACACAGGTACTCCTAGGGCTGCACGCCTAATTTTTCCCCTGTCACAATTTATGACCTTAACTTTTAATGATGGCCTCTACCCTTGCATCTGAAGACATTCAAAGCAATTCAGTTGGGCATTTTAATGTGCAGAAAAAAATATATGTGGACACATTTAAAATAGACTAATTTTAAAGCCTTTTCTGCATTCGTGTATGGTCATAGCTACTGTAGCTCATTACCATGGTGATAAATCGTTGGTGGTGCTATCCCTAAAGTTTCCTGCACAAATAGCAGTAATACCTGCTTCCTGTCGGTTTTGCCTGGATCACATGGAGCCCTTCCCGTGCGTTATTCCAATTAATCACAATGGCTGTGTGACACAAATTAGGAATCTGAGGTACACGGCCACATCAGTGGCAGAGGAGGATTCTGACTCCAGTGACTGTGCACACTTGCTCCAATTTATTAATTCCTTTAGTTCTTTTCTATATTCGAATACTTTTCACACACACACACACCGTGGGATCTGCACACCTTCTGGAAAGACCATGATCTGCTCAATTCCAATTCCCCACCAGCTGTGAAAGTCAGTTCCTAGTTTCATGCTTAGGCTCAAAGTGTAGACTCTTCTATGAGATTTCTGGCAGCAAGCAAGTGAAAAAAAGAATTTAAAACCATTCCTTTTGTTGAGAGAGTAGTTGGGAGGTAATGGGGCTGCCTGTTTGACAGAGCTCCATTCAGCCCACAGTCAGTCTGGCGGAGGGTAATGTCGAAGTCTTCTGTAATTGCCTGCCTGGAAGGTGGAACATGGGATGTGCAATGTCACAGCAAATGAAGGCAAGCGGAGCCCAGCGCTGCACATCTGCGAGATGGCTCAGGGACCAGTAGGCACCCTCGCCCACATTCTCATTTCATTTTGCTTCAAAGAAATACTGCATGAAATATACAGTGATCCCCCGTGGCTTATTTGAGAGGGCTTTCTTTTGACAGCGCATATTAACACATGATTAGAGTCAGAAACTGAGAAACTAATCCTCCTTCAGCTATGACCTACAGTGTGAAATGCAGCCGGGTACCCTAGCTCGGGACCAACCACACTGTGTTGAGTTCCTATTAGAAGTTCAGCACCAAGTTTTATGATCTGGATACCAAAGGGCTATCAAGAACAAAGTTTCAGCCTAACGTAAGTGAAACTGAGCAAGGCACAATACAAAATCATGCACTTCAGTGCTTAAATAGCTGGTGGAAACTACAACAGCAAAAAGAAGAGATAAATGATTTCAGTTGGACATATCAGTTACAGTGGGCATTTATTGTACAGCCTCTTCATCTTTCCTCTAATAAAATGATACAGGATTTTCTCTGAGGAATTGTGCATTCCCCCGCCCCCCCTTGCAGGTCATTTAGTTTGTGTGATGACTAGACAGGAAAGGGTGCATAGCTGAATTAGAGCCAATGAGGTCTTCCTTCCTTCCTTCCTTCCTTCCTTCCTTCCTTCCTTCCTTCCTTCCTTCTTTATTTCCTTCCTTCCTTTCTCCCTTCTTTCTTTCTTCCTTCCTTCTTTATTTCCTTCCTTCCTTTCTTCCTTCTTTCTTTCTTCCTTCCTTTCTTTCTTTTTTTTGAGACAGAGTCTCACTATATGCCATGGCATCACAGCTACAGCAACCTCTAACTCTTGGGCGTAAGCAATTCTCATGCCTCAGCCTCCCAAGTAGCTGGAACTATAGGGGCCCGCCACAATGCCTGGCTCTTTTTTAGTGCAGTTGTCATTGTTGTTTAGCTGGCCCAGGCTGGATTTGCACCTGCCAGCCTTGGTGTATGTGGCTGATGCCCTACCCACTGAGCTATGGGCACCACCAAGTTTTTCTTCAATTCCTACATTTTCTATAGCTGAAGCCACTCTTACACATGATATTTTCAATTAGGTAAAACAATGAATTTGCTTTCTCTTAAGCCAGTTTACACTGAGTTGCTTGCTATTTGCACCCTAAAATTTCTCACTTGGATTTTTCTGTTTCTAGGTAGGATGCAATAGACTTCCCATTCTGGGTAGGATAAAGCAGACTCTGGCAGGGTCATGTTCCTACTTCTCAGCTGGAAGCAAGACAGATCTATCACAAAATTCATATTTCTGAATGCATAAGGGAGATTCGGAAGTAACAGGGATGAGATAAACCCTGGTTTCAGAGAGGGGAGATGTCAGCTGACAATACTCAGCCATTTTTCAACCTGAGCCATCTGTCAATTTTGAGTGTGACCTGAGGACTGGTTTGGCTGAAGCATCAGGACTCTACTGGGGGCAAGAGGAACCGCCAGAATTTTTAGCAGCCAACTGGGGCTGGTGAGGCAATTTGGAAACTTGAGGAGATTCAAAAGTTTGTTTCCCCCCAAGGAACATTTGCTGGAGCTACAGGGGAGTGAAACTGAAATACTCATATTGCAGAGTAAAATATTCAGAAACTCGTGGTGCTTACAAAGAAGATCTGCCAATCAGGATCTTGCACCAAGAGCATCGCCTGTCAGTGGCTCTGGACCTTTGCTAGCAGGATGCAGATGGGGACTGAAACTTACGGGGAGGGCAGAGGTGGAAAACACTTACTCTTCTAAGGCTCAGTAGACAGAGTTCCAGGAGGGTTCCAGGGAAAAATTTAGGAGACCAATGCTCTTTAAGCAGTGGAATTGAAAATGGACCACATACTGCAAATATTGCAATCTAGTTTTGTCCCCAATTAATTTCCAATTGGATTAATATGCTCATCCCTTCACAATATTCACTTAAATGTGGCAAGAACATTGAAGAAAAAAATGATCCAGGTGCAGATGGTTCTTTTATTCTTTATATGTGGCATATAATAAAAAATTAGTAGACCCGTGAATAGGCAATAATTAAGAGGGAAGGGGGGAAATAAGTGTCAACTCACTGATCTAGGTGATAGAATTAACAGGAAAATTATTTAAAATGACTGTGAATAATATATTGAAATTAGGGGAAAGGAATAAACATTTCAAGGATATCTATAAAAATCATTTCAAGAACTAGGAAAACCATAATTTCTAAAACTAAAAATTAAATGGAAGGTTTTAACATGGATAAGGTAGAATATTAGAATTAGTAAATTCAAATCGGGTCAATAGAAAATATGTAAAATTACACAAAAAGGAAAATAAAAATGGACAGGACAGAGCAAAAAGGGCATATGAAAAATACTTAAATAATATGTAACATGTAAAAAATGAACCTTAAACAGAGAAGACAATAGGACAGTAGAAATATTTGAAGAGGTAATAATTACAAATTTTGACAAAACTCACCAGCCCAAAGATTCAAGAACTTAGCAAATCTAAATCACAACAAACATAAATATGGCAACATCATACAAACGTTGGTAAAACCAACTAAAGAAAAATAAAATAATCTTAAAAGCAACCAGGGAAACATTTACATTACCTTTTAAGAAAATAAAATTAAATTGTTAGTTGACTCTTTATAAAAACAATGGAAACCAGGTAGAATAGAACAGTATCTTTGTGGTGTTGAATAAAAATGATTGGCAAATTAAAATTATACACTCGGCAAGAATACCCTTCAACTGAATTTCTAATAACTGAAATGTTTTCAGACAAAGATTGAGAGAACTTTTTTCCAAAAAAAGAGAAAGAAATCCTAAGTTGAATTCGTCAGCCAGAAGGAATATTGTCATAGTCAGAAACAAAAAAATGCAGGGAGCAATGAAAAATCTCAGAAAAAACGAAGGATAAATATATTATAAAAAGTAGAGAAATAGCAATATGAAAATGGATGATCTACTTATGTGTGAGTATTTATTATGAAATACAACAGTCATATGTCTTTAGAATTTAAATTATGTGTAGAATTGAAATGTACAGCAACAAAAAGGCAAGAATTTAAAATTCCCAAGGTACCAGCAATACTACGACATGGAAGTATAATGACCTGGCTTATATAATTAAAAGATGTGTCTCATAATATTTATGGATGCTGTGAACAGAAGAGCATCTAAGTATATGTAACAGGTAATAGAGAATATAGGATAATAAACTTCTATGACTTAACCAACGGAAATTAAGAGTAATAGAAAACATGAAAAAACAGAGATAATGGAAAATGAGTAAGATGGTAGACATAAACCCAGCTAGAAATAAACTCAGCTAGAAATAATTCTAAATATAAATGAACTAAGTGCTCCAATAATATTCTGAAATATTCAGACTGGATAATAATTAAAAACACTTTTATGTTACTCATCTGGGATACACATTACTTATACAGACAGGAAAATTTTTAAGGTAAATGTTGGGAAAATATTTTATCTTGCAAACATCAATCAAAATAAAATAGACAAAATAGACAATAATAGCAAAAAGGGATATTTCATAATAATAATGATAAGGAGGTTAACCGAAAGATATCCTATTCCTAAATTTATATCACCTATTATCATAGCTTCAAGATAGCTGAAATAAAAACCAGAACTAAAATGATATGTGAAAATCCAATTCAAGGGAGGAGCCAAGATGGCAGTCTGTAGCCAGCTTTCTGCAGATGCTCCTGTCCAGAAGGAGAGTTAAAGGACAGAGATTTAGCGAGAAAGCCAATGGTTTGGAACTGAGCCACAAGACAAGGTCGAGGAACGCATATCAACCCTGCTGGAGCGACCTGCGACCCCAAGGATACAAATAAAAGGTACAGAGCACATCGCTAAGCAGACGGGAGTCCCCTCCCCCAAGAGAACAGCTCACAGTATACGCCATACCTCCATACAAACAAGCGAGCAGAGTTTAGATGTCCTCCGACTCTACCCCACAGGAGAGACCCTCTACAAACCGGACCTCCCTCCCCTGTGCCGCGGCACTCTCCTGCCAGGCATAAAGCTGTATAAAACTGTATATATTCTCTATCTGCAAGTTGGAACTCCCGGCACTCCCCTCCTCTCTCACCCTGAGGTTTGGAGGTCTCTCCCCCACGGAGTACAGATTCTTGAACACTTTCTCGAGGGGTGTGGACAGGGCGGGGGTTGCCGCTGGTCTGTGCCACTCTCCTGGCTTGGGAACGGTGAGAATAAGCTGGAAAGCAGCTGGCTGGCTGGCTTTGCTGAATTTCGGCCACACCTGGCCCTCAGGGGATGACAGCAGAGACAAAGGGCTGAAGCCCACAGACTGAGTCAAGACTATTAGCAGCCCAGCGTCTCCTCCACAGGGCAGAAATTCTGCGAACTAGTTCTGTTCTATCAACTTTTTCATCTACTTTACATCAATCAGGGACAGGGCTGGAATTGAGTGAATCGCCCCAGCCCCCATCAAGTACCCAGGTTGTTAGGCCTCACCTCCCCCCCTGCCAACACTGACACAACCAGTGGACTGGCTGAGGAGCCACAGAGCCCTGTGTGACCTAGGCAGGTGCAAACCTCTAGAGCATCTGCTCATTGGAGGGAACTGGACCACAGCCCTGCAGGGTTACCAGAGACTGGGCGTGACAGAGGGGCAAGGCGGGGAAAGAGGCATCAACCTTCCCAGGCTAATTTA
>CAUYON010209774.1:0-45933 GCA_963573935.1 Arctocebus calabarensis | reverse complement strand
TTTTTTTTTTTTTTGTAGAGACAGAGCCTCACTTTATCGCCCTGGGTAGAGTGCCGTGGCGTCACACTGCTCACAGCAACCTCCAGCTCTTGGGCTTAAGCGATTCTCTTGCCTCAGCCTCCCGAGTAGCTGGGACTACAGGTGCCGGCCACAGCGCCCGGCTATTTTTTTGTTTTGCAGTTCGGCCGAGGCCGGGCTTGAACCCATCACCTTCGGTATATGGGGCCGGCGCCCTACTCGCTGAGCCACAGGAGCCGCCCTTAAAACTTCTTAATTGATACGATTTCCCTATTTTCCCTCCTTGCTCTCTTTTCTCTTCATTACCTCTATAGACTGGTGAATTGGCTCCAAGTTTCACTGCCCCTAGGAGTCATTAGGTTCCATTAAAGTTCAGAGTTTTATTTTTTGTTTTAATTTTTCACTTTTAACTTGATGCATGGTAACTGTCCATATTTATGGGGTACACAGTGGCACTGTGATACGTATCATGTGCAGCGATCAGTTCCGAGTGACTGACATATCCATCACGTCAAACATTTATCATTTCTTTGTGTTGGGAAAATTCAAGTCCTCTTCTAGCTATATGAAACTGTACAATACTTTCTTGTTAGCTTTCCTACACTGGTATGGAATTCGAGAACTTATTCCTCCTATCCGCTATAAATCTCTCCCTGCCTCCCTGTCCTTCTCCCCTTCCCAGCCTCTAGTATCCTCTGTTGTATTTTTTCTGCTATGAGAGCAATTTTGTTTTTAAGCCAAGAATTTTATTCCTTATTCTATTTTACTTTAACCTGGATATGAACCGAACTCATTTTGGTCTCTGAGATTTATACAAAGTTGACTCAAGCCCCCCCCGTTGGCCTGTAGGAAGTGGAATGCCTGCCTGCACCCCCCACCTCATTCTCTGCAAATGCTCCGACTTGGCATTTCCCTCTAGCAACCAGTTTGCACATGGCGGTTTGTCTTGAGCTCCCCGGGCGCTTCTGCTGTGGATCCTCTTGCCTTTCTGTTCTGTATGACACAAAGATGAATCACACATCTCTTTTCTAAAATTTTCCCAATTCCAAGCACAACTTAACTGATGGTTTGAAATGACATTTACCTTGCATCAATGGAAATAAGTTACAATCAATAAATAAATAAGTTACATAACAAATGTCCTCGTTCTGAAAAGGCCTCCGCCAGAATTTCTCATTGGCCCCTTTTCTCTGTGGTTCCTTCTAACTTACCACAAACCTTCCCACACATCTCAGTGTCCCGGGGTGCTCTTTAGGTCCCCCTAAAGAGGCTCAGTCCCCCTCATTTTATTATTCAGAGCCAATTAATGTTTACACACTCATGGCTCTAGGTGTCCCTTTGAATATCCAAAAATCCATTAAAATTCTACTTTTATTAAAATTCTACCACTACTACTAAACTTCTATGACTAATCAAATAGCCAACTACTTGGGGCTCAAGCAACACAGTATAACTGGTAGAGACAGTGAAATATTTACCTTTTCCTTTTTCTCCACTAGTGTTTAAGTGAAAAGGAACAATATAGAGATTTATTTTTTCACTGATTTGAATTATGGTAACAGAAGTAGCTACAGACAATCGAACAGGTTCGAAGTAACATTTTAATTTTAATAGGCTACATTTCAAGTTCTATACAGTTGAATAGCTAATGGTTTGGTTGTTGAAATATCAAACCATTACTGGGAAGTTCAATCACTTCAAACTATGTTCTTATTGTTCCGTAAAACCTTCAAAATGACATTTTAAATTACCCCCACATTTGTTGCCAATAGGTTCAGTACAAAAAAGATTATGAGAAAGCTAAAGGGAAAATGGTTGGCCTTCAAAGTCTCCAAGACGATCCGAAACTGGTTCATTACACGAATGTGGCCAAGATACAATCTGACCGGGAGTATAAAAAGGACTATGAGAAGACCAAGACGAAATACAACACACCCCATGATATGATCAATGTCGTGGCAGCTAAGAAAGCTCAGGATGTTGTCAGCAATGTCAATTATAAGCATTCTCTCCATCATTACACCTACCTGCCTGATGCCATGGACCTGGAGCTGTCTAAAAACATGATGCACATCCAGAGTGATGTAAGTGACATTCGCCCAAAAGGAAACCCCCTTGTAAGTTCAGAGAGTGCTGGGAGGGGACCCACTGCCTGGGCCCTCACTCCTCTTTTCTCCCGTCTGTAGAACGCCTACAAGGAAGACTACAACACCTGGATGAAAGGCTTGGGCTGGATTCCTATAGGCAGTCTCGATGCCGAAAAAGTTAAGAAGGCGGGCGATGCACTGAATGAAAAGAAGTACAGACAACATCCAGACACTCTCAAGTTTACCAGCATCGTGGACTCTCCAGTGATGGTGCAGGCGAAGCAGAACACTCAGCAAGTCAGTGATGTAAGTACAACTACGGGGAGAAGGCAGAGCATACGGGGGGAGGCTCTTTAGAAAAGGAAATATCGGTTCAGCATTTTTATTCTTCTGGGCCGATATCTTCTCCTTTTATTTTGTTTCCTTCACTTAAAAATAAAATCAGAATTATTTTTAGTTTGGTCAATAACATTTTATTTTTCTGTTTTCTTGCTTTTTACCTTCCTTTTAAAATTCTTTTCTTTTTGACTGCTGTTGAAGTGCCATTATTGGACAAATTTGACCTGGTTAGAAAAGTTCTATTCTAGGACCACACCACAGAATTGAAGCTTTGATTCCGGACACTTTACCATGGCACACTTATTGCATTCAATTCTACATGTTAAGTTGCTCATATTTGCTTTTCATATATCAAATATTAATAGAGAGAAATAATATACACAAAAGCATGTTTTTGTAGACCTCTAAACTTATGTTTTAGTGGAGATTAGTGTTGCCTGCCTGTCTGTCCGTGAACAGGGTCTATGCTCTGGCAAATGTCAAACTTTCTAAAGAAAAAGTTTGGTGTATAAAAATGTTAAAGAGACATCAAAATCACTTACTTGCTAATTCATGTAATGAACGATCTTTGAATACCTTCCATGTGCCAGGCACTGTATTATGTGTTGCTGGTATAAAGATGAAACAGATTAGGGTTGGGGGCACATAGGAATTCACAAGAATATAGGACAAGAGCATAAGACAAAGACATGTGTACAAAGAAACCTTTGCCATGCAGAGAGTTGGGGGCTGCCGGAGAGGGATGTTAAGTAAACCCAAGGGACTAGGCCTTGTACAAGGCCGGAGTTTCCCTGACAAATAAAGGAAGGGCACATTCCTGGCAAAGGGGATAATGGAACAATCAAGAAGGAATAAACGGAAGGACAGCAAAGGGTCTAGGACTATATCTAGATCAGTGTCTTGTGTGTCAATTTTTAGAGTCTAGATATTATGGGTCAGGTTACAGGAGATGCTGAAGATTTTGATCCATAGAGTTTGCATTATCAGGTCTGTGTTTTAAAAGACAACTCTGGCAACAAGAGCAGAAACTTTGTAGAGGGGAGAGACTGGAGGCAGGAAGAGGGAATAGAAGGCTGCTGCAGAAATCCCAAGGAAGATGTACTTGGACATACACTGAGGCAGTGACAATGGAAAGGAGGAGAGGTTTAGAAGATGGAATTTGTGAGTTTCTGGGAACGCTTAGATGCTGTTAATAGAGCCAGTGAGGAATTGAAGACAATTCTCGGGTTCCTAAAACACATTATTTAGTATTGGGGGATTAATTTAACTATCAGCCATTTCAGATTTTACTTTTGGTCCATACATGCCAGTTTACATATGATATTTCACGTAGACATTCCTGGGAAATGGGACATATATGATAAAGGGCAATTAAGAGATTGGAAATCCACTTGTGATTCTGGTTCTATTTTAGTTTTAAGAATTAAGCAATTTATTTCTACTACCACGAGGAGGATACAGAAGATTTCTACATCATTTACTTTGATGTCTTTCAGCAAAAAGTATTATATAATTTTTTAAAATAATAATCTAGGGTAAATATAAAATTATAAGCCTTTTAAGTATACTGGATTTGTATATAAGAACCCACACATTATGAGGAAATTATTATACATTTTGCTGATACAGTTATGATTGGAAAGTTTTTTAGCAGAAGTGCAAGACTCATTCTAGGTACTATTTTCTCTCAAGGAATAAAAAAACAAAAGTGAAAAACAAAAACTTGAAGAATTATTAAAACCACTGGCAAAGAATAAATTTAACTGGCTTTATGAATGCTGTCATTCACATTAGGGTTTTGTAGTTGAATTTACTTTTCATTCATCTTTGGCAGTCAAAGATTTTTATTTTCTTAAGAATTTTTCCTCTTTCTTTTTTTCTTTCTCTTAATACACAGAGTTGTTAGGTTTTCCTAAACATAAGGAAATGCTTTTTGTTTTAAGAGAATTTTTAAGAGTAGAAAATAATAGGGAATTGTGCTAAGAGTAACTCTTAAAGTATACAATTAATAAACTTTTTTTTGCACTATGTGTAATGCATTTTATTGCAGATATTATACAAAGCTAAAGGAGAAGATGTGAAACATAAATACACTATGAGTCCTGATCTTCCTCAGTTTCTCCAGGCCAAGTGCAATGCTTACAATATAAGTGATGTAAGTAGGGTCTTTGATGGGGTATGAAATCCCGACCTGACAATAAAATAATAGAATTTTAGAGTAAGATGGTATATTGACAATTATTTAGGTCATTTTCTTATAATGACCCCCACTGGAGCATATCCCATGGTCATGGTTCTCAATCTCTCCCACTGGCCCTTTCAAGGGCAGGACAACTCTAGAGGGTATAACATTCTTCTTCACACAGAATTACCATCTATTCCCCTGAAACTTCTATTTAGTTTTCCTAGTTTTGAATTTAGGAAGGATTATCATCTTTCAAAAAATAAGAATAAATGAAATCCTTTTTTTCACCAAAACAACTCTAAAATTTCTAACACTGGCCACTGGAACTTCTCCTATCTTCCTCCCATAAGACTGGGAAATTTCGGGGGGTGCCTGTGGCTCAGTGGGTGGAGCATCAGCCCCATATACCGAGGGTGGCGAGTTTGAACCTGGCCCTGGCCAGCTAAAACAGCAATGACAATTGCAACAAAAAGTAGCCAGGCATTGTGGTGGGTGTCTGTAGTCCCAGCTACTCGGGAGGCTGAGGCAAGAGAATTGTTTAAGCCCGGGAGTTGGAGGTTGCTGTGAGCTGCAATGCCACCGCACTCTACTGAGTTGGACAAAGTGAGACACTGTCTAACAACAAAAAAAAAAGACTGGGAAATTTCATTTTCCTTAGTTGGTCTTTGCACAGCATAGTTTCCAGAACCTTCATTATTTCCCTCTAGATCCACTCCAGCTTTCCAACATATTCCCTGTTAAATATGTGCCCAAACCACTTTGAGTGAGTCATTAGCACAGAGTCCAATAACTTCATGCTTCACACAAAGTATGACATTTTGTGACTGTGACTTCCTAAAACAGTCTGTACTACAGGGATTCCTTTATCTTATATCTAGAAAAGAACAGAACACTTGAGGACTCACTTCAGCCGACCAACCCCCAGATGCTGACAGCCTTCTTTGCTTTCCCGCCCAGGTCTGTTATAAGCGCGACTGGCATGACTTGATAGCCAAGGGCCCCAATGTGCTGGGTGATGCTATTCCTATCGCTGCCGCCAAGGCATCGAGAAACATCGCCAGTGACGTGAGTAAAAATCTTAGGTGACATTTACGTGGTTGCCTTTTAAAAAAGGAATCACATGTGTACTTCTTTGAATTGATATCTCATTGAAAGCAGTATGTTGAATGAATGGCATTAAAATTCTCCACAAAATATTGTTCTGAAAATCTGTCATTTTATTTATTTTATTTTTTTATTAAATCATAGCTGCATACATTAGTGCAATCAAGGGGTACAATGTGCTGGTTTCATATACAATCTGAAATATTTTCATCAAACTGATTAACATAGCCTTCATGGCATTTTCTCAGTTATTGTATGAAGACATTTGTATTCTGCATTTAGTAAGTTTCACCTGTACCCTTCTAACATTTTTGTGATTCTTTTCAGTTGGCCCCACATGGTAATGCTATCATAAATCTGACAGTAGCTTTTCCCTCTGATTCATAGCCCAAATTATCTTCACTGAGACTTTTCCCTGACGGCCCCCATTTATTTTCAGTGAGAACACACTGACTGACACTAACATGTCATATTCAAACGACTGACTGCGTCATAATTGTATTAAGAAGATTGAAAGATGTTAGGTAAAATACACAGTTTTTATAAACCACATGGGGAAAGGCCTACCTCGTTAGGGTATAATTTTGATTCATGTAAATTGAGGCCCATTTTCATTCATAAAAGAGAAAGTGTGCCCTTCTACTTCTTCCCATCTTTGAAAAACAACAGTTTTATAAAACAAACATGCCCTGCAGTCTTCACTGCCATCTACTATGCCAGGGGCTACAAACTTGGATTGAGAAAAGAGAAGAAAGAATCCAACCAGATGTACAGACCACGTGGAGATAGAGATGTAACACTGTGTAACTTTCCTTATAGGGACGGCACTGAAATTATCTTCCGCAATGCACATTGCTATGAAATAATTTAGTTTCAACAGAGAGCTAAGGTCTAAGGTATAAATGTCTCCCTTCCCCCCCTTTTTTTAGCACTAGCACAGTGATTTTTCTGACATAGCTAGAAATTACTTGATAATTCTTTTGATTGCTAAGCCTGTGTTAAGGAATTAATGCTTCAATTGCAAGAGCTGAGTCTGCAGTGTTTAGGCGGATTTGAATTCTCTTGTATAAAAATTCAGGTTTTTGTTGTGTTACGAGATAAGCTCAATCTTTATCCCCTTGATGATCCCGGCCATGAGAGGCCTTGGACAATAGAACCTTGTCTTTTAGGATTTTATTAATGGGAAACCCCACAGCAGTTCCTACCCTTATTGTACCTCCTTAATTCGTTTGCAGCTGCTTTGGCAGTGAGCTTGGACAGGAGCTGCTGATAAAGGGGCTGGGTGAAGGCCCAGCTCCCCGCATAGCTGGTACTCACATCCATGATGTGAAATAATGAGTTGGGTTAGGAAAATTCACATCCTTGTGAAACCAGGAGATATTGATCTTTTATATGGATGTGTGGCATTCATATAAAGTGTGAGAATTCAGTTGGTTTTAGATAAAGTCCTATGTGCAAATCATCTGTATGAATCATAGCAAGAAACAAGAAACTGGTCTTGAATTTATCACGATATTCCCTTGAAACCCCAACATTTGAAATAAATGTTTTTCACTCTAAAGATGAGTGTGCTTTGCTTTTTTTTTCCCACTCTCTTTAGAAAGTTACAATGTTCTGAGTGCTTGTGTATATGAATATAATTGCTGTGCTAATGTTACCAATGCCCAGGGCTTTGCTAATCAAATTCTGTCTCCACAGTATAAATACAAGGAAGCTTATGAGAAGGCAAGGGGAAAGCACGTGGGTTTTAGAAGCCTTCAGGATGATCCCAAGCTGGTCCACTATATGAATGTGGCAAAGTTGCAGTCCGATCGTGAATACAAGAAGAACTATGAGAACACCAAAACCAGCTACCACACCCCTGGGGACATGGTTAGCATTACAGCTGCAAAGATGGCCCAGGATGTTGTCACTGGTGTCAATTATAAGCAACCATTACATCATTATACATACCTACCTGATGCCTTGAGTCTCGAGCATACAAGGAATGTGAATCAAATTCAGAGTGATGTAAGTATGTGATGTCACAGACCCACAAGTGTTTGTACTTAAGGGATGACCATTTCTCTCCATGTTATTAGACTTTATAATACAGTAAGATATTTGAAAAATACACGTTAGAACAAACAACCATTATGGGAGACTACAAAAGCGTGGCAGACAAGCTATGTTGTGGCTGGCTTTCTGCACTTACAGAACTGTTGACCTTGTCTTTGTTAACATATGGAGGAAAGACAAAGTCATTTTTCACTATGCGACGAAATGGGTGCTTGTGGTGGGCCTGCTTCAGTGGTGACAAGTGAAATGCAAAACAGGAGAATTCTTTATTCTTTCTGAATTCAGGAAAGGCTTTCTTTTTTCTTTCTTTAACCAAGGTCACACTGTCATCTGTGTAAAACTATGTAATGAGTCATCTAAAAAGAATCGGGAAGGCTTTGCGCTTGCAGCATGATTCATGGAGAGCTGCACAGGGAGGTGTTTAACATGCAGGCAGCTCCTCCCGCAGGAGCAGATTTCTGTTAAGACTTGTCCTCTGCAAAGGAAAGAAGTAATATTCATTTATTGGTGCTCAGTGAAAATCTCTCTCCCCAGCGGAGATCAGGAATAGCCTAGGTAGACAGTGTGGGTGAAGTTCAGTTTTGAAGTCTTCAGTAAAATCACAAGGAAAGCCCAATTTGTTGTCAAAGTGACAAAATATTTTTTTAGCAGTACCCATGGAAATATGTGACCTAGATTCCCTTTGGGGTTGTATAATGCACTCTAAAGGATGATCATTTCTCTCTATTATTTTAGGGTTTATAATATAGTAAGGTATTTGTAAAATACACTTTAGAATAAACAACCATTATTGAAAGACTACCAATTTATTGTCAAAAGTGACCTTTTTTTTTTTTTTAGCAGTACCCACGCAATTATCTGACCTAGATTCCCTTCTGTGTTGTGCAATAAACTCTAACAACAGAACTACTTTTCCTTATTACCAAATTTCAGGTAATAAGCTCTGGGACAGATGTAGTTAGACTTGAGCGTACTGAAGCTTTGCTAGTCATATCCTTTGGACAGAGTTGCAGTTCCCGAAAAAGTCCCTGAATATCCTCCAGCGTGTCTCCTCACAGGAGCTGACTCTTTTTACAGAATGTTTACAAGGACGAGTACAATAACTTCTTCAAGGGCATCGGATGGATCCCTATTGGTTCTCTGGAGGTTGAGAAGGTCAAGAAAGCGGGCGACGCCTTAAACGAGAGGAAGTATCGGCAGCACCCTGATACCATCAAGTTCACCAGTGTGCCTGACTCCATGGGCATGGTCTTGGCTCAGCAGAACACGAAGCAACTGAGCGATGTAAGTGGTTTTCCTTCAAAAGAGTTGGTCCCTGAATAGCCCCCGCCCCTGCATCTGAGCCACTTCACCATCCTTTTTAATTCACTACATGTGTCTGCACCTATGTTAGCAAATAGGCTCCTTTGCACGAGGCAAGGGTACACTTCAAAATAACTAAGAGTACATTATAAATCTCTTACCTCTTTTAACACAGAAGTTACCACCCCCTGGCCTGCAGTGCTGTTCCATAAATATTGGTAGAATGAGGATATGAATGTGTGTGCCAGAGCCCTTTCCCTGTGGTGGCGAAGGGCAGGCATTGGCCTTCTACATGGAAAATACAAATGTTAACCTTCCTTTTGAAACGAGTGTGTGCTTGGTGAAAGTCACATTGAGTCAGTGCTGCCTCCTTGATTTTCAGCTGAACTACAAGGTGGAGGGGGAGAAGCTGAAGCACAAGTACACCATAGACCCTGAACTGCCTCAGTTTATTCTAGCCAAGGTCAACGCCCTCAACATGAGCGATGTGAGTATGTGGCCTGGAGCCTGCCTGACACTGCTCACACCGGCCTCTGCTTTCCAGTTGTGTTAACACCTGCACTGAGAATTTAAGACAGAGCGCCACCGTGTGCACGTGAGCTTCACAGCACAGCGAGGCCCCGTCAAAAAAGAAAAAAAGGTCACCCAGATACGGTGGCTCACGCCTGTAATCCTAGTGTTCTAGGAAGTCGAGGCAGGTGGATCTCCTGAGCTCAGGAGTTTGAGCCCCGCCTGGGCAAGAATGAGACCCCGTCTCTTCTGAAAAATAGAAAAATTAGCTGGGTGTAGTGTTAGGCACCTATAGTCCCAGCTGCTCAGGAGGTTGAGGGAAGAGGATTGTTCAAGTCCAAGAGTTTGAGTTTGCTGTGAACTGTGACACCATGGCACTCTCCCGAGGGTGACATAGTGAGACTGTGTCTAAAAAAAAAAAAAAAACAAAATAGTGCCTTAGTCATTCTCCCTAATGATTTCAGGCTCTGTTTTATCTCCAAATATACATTTCTATGCTTTGACTTCATTAAAATTTTTTTTCTCATTTTATAAGTCATGTGTAAGTATTAACATAAATTAGCGCTGGGTAGTACTACAGGTGAATCTTCAATTTTAGTGTCCGTACATTTCTGTAAGTTTGAAATGATTCATTACAAAACAACTTTTCAAAAGTATTATGTACTTACTATAGAAAAGTTGGAAATATAGAAAATTATTTTAAAAAGCGAAAATCTGTTAACCCACATTCAAAACATTACCTTTGCATTGCTTCATTATGCAAACATACATTTTTTGATCAATTGAATTATGCTATACATACAGTTTACTGATGCTTTTTCATAGATACATAGAATATGAAGATAATCCTAACTTCATGGATTCTCTTAATAGAAAGGCAATACGTCATAACATTTTATAAGAAACATTTTGGTACCCCAGTTGATTTCTCTTTTAATGATATCAGATAATAAAATAATATTTTCTTTTAAAGTCTCATTATAAAGCAGACTGGAAGAAAACCATTGCTAAGGGCTATGATTTGAGACCAGATGCCATTCCAATTGTTGCGGCAAAAAGTTCAAGGAACATTGCTAGTGACGTAAGTCTAATTTGAAAGTGGTAAACACTATCTCTGTATATTTATAAAGTTGATACATGCTATAGAGACTATATAAAGAAGCTAGTAAAGATATTATAATATTAACGTATTTCTTAAAGTCTTAAGTGCCAATGATTTTTATACTGTTTTGCTTAAAATCACTTTGAAAAGTTAATACAGTTGTTACATAGAAGAAAACTTTTTATTTGCAAACTATGAAATATTTAGAACTTTCATTAGCATTATTGTCATGAACTTTAAATGCCCTTTAAATTTGGATTTTATCAAGAAAAAAAGTCTTGGTATACTAACGATCACTAAATCAAAAAAGTTTCCAAGTATTTTTAAAGAATACAATGTTTTAACTGGATAATTTCCACAATGAAAGAATTGAGTGAAATATGGAAAACCAGGAAGAATTATAGATAAAATAATAGGATTTCAATTAATTAATTATTTATTATTCTCCAAATAAGTTGTATTTTCTATAGGGTGATGTAATAAATGCTTCGATGGAGTAAAAGCTCATTCATTTCAAGTATAATATACTAATTGGTATTGGAACTTTGTGGAAATTTACCCACAATTATGCAAATATTTTATAATAATGAAAAGGTAATAAAAATACATTAAATGCTTAATAAATAAAACTTTTCAGGAAACTTTGAGCATAGCCAAAGAATCTACTTATGAACAAATAAATAATTAATTTAAAGATAAATTACTAACTATTGCATTCTTAATTTTCCTCAGAGCAGATCTCAAAACTATACATTAAAAATATTTAGCAAGTTGTTAATTAAAAAATATATCAGAGTCTCTGTAAGTTGACCACCCAAGAGACTGCGAGAAACTGGTCAACATAAGACACTTCTATTGAGTACATGTGGTGCACGTCCAGTCTATGAAAATTAGGTCAATTTGAGGAAGTGGAAAGTAGGGAGTTGGTAGACCATGGAAATTCTACTTTACTAAAAAGAGTTAGATGTTACCTAGATTCGGACTGAATTTAGCTTTCCTTTAATTTTTCCATGAATTTGGTTTATATTGAACTTCTACCCTATCAAACCTCTGTCTTTCTTTTGTTTCCAAATAGTACAAATATAAGGAATCCTACGAGAAAGCCAAAGGCAAGCAAATTGGATTTCTCAGTCTTCAGGATGATCCTAAACTGGTTCATTACACCAATGTGGCCAAAATGCAGTCGGATCGTGAGTACAAAAAGGGCTATGAAGCCAGCAAGACCAGGTACCACACACCTTTGGATATGGTCAGTGTGACAACTGCAAAGAAATCTCAGGAGGCCGTCACCAACACCAACTACAGACAACCGTTCCACAACTACACTCTCCTTCCCGACGCCTTGAATGTGGAACACTCAAGGAATGCCATGCAGATTCAGAGTGATGTGCGTACTGGTCACCAGGCGGTCAGCATGGAGTTAGTCATCCATTCTAGTGGGGGGGAAGGAAAAACTTGCCCACTTATTCCATCCTAAACCTAGCTACACTTACTGTAATTAAAGATCTTCTCCAAAACTTGGAGTTTTAGGATTACACTCACTTAAATAACGTGTAGCTTCATTGTTGTTATTATTATTACATATATTAAAAACTTTGGATGTTAGTCCCAACATATAATGTAATCTCCAAAAAATTAAGAGGCTCAAAAGAATGATACATATATAAAATATCTTTCAGTGTAAAATTCTGTTCACTTTTTCTTTTCCTCAAAAAAGTAATTTTTAAAGGAAATGCCAAGTTAGGATTCCCTTTTCAAAATCACCATGAATAAATCACTTTTACAATTGATTTTTTCCTAAAAATCCTTAAGGAGTGAAAAATAGGTTATTCTCCCCACCCCCTTTTCTTTTTGACAATGAGTAAATCATGTCGGCTAAGAAATTCAAGTCCTGACTCTTTCTGAGATGAAATTTCTTTTTTCTCATACAGAATTTATACAAATCTGACTTCACCAATTGGATGAAAGGGATTGGCTGGGTCCCAATTCAGTCCCTGGAGGTGGAGAAGGCAAAGAAAGCGGGAGAGATTCTTAGTGAGAAGAAGTATCGCCAGCACCCAGAGAAGCTCAAGTTCACGTACGCCATGGACACGATGGAACAGGAACTTAACAAAAGTAACAAACTGACGATGGACAAGGTGAGGACACACTTGCCAGCCATGACCAGAGAACCCTCATGGTGCTTCTGCCCTTGAGTCTGCCCTTGCCCTCTTCTCTTGTTCAGAGTTTTTATCTTTCTGATCATTGTGGTGAGAGCAGGGAACTCTATCGTTCTCATCGTGTCTAGACAGCATCCTCTCGCACTGACCCGCTGGCTGAGTCTCAACACTATGTTACGACAGGATGGATCCGCTACTCTTCGTAGTTGTGCTGCGGGAGCAAGGTGGCATCTGCTTCTTCAGTGGAAGAGGGTTTCTTTATTTGATGATTTTTTTTCTATTGCATATCCAGTCTCCTCAGCCAAGCTTCTTGCTATTTCATTCATTTTCCAATATCATATTTAACTTCTGCTACCAGAGAGATGCAAAGCTCTTCCTTTTGCTGGCCCTATGGCAAACTTGTCCTTCTGTGTAATCCTGCACCTGACTTTTTTGTTGCAGAGACGCTACACTGAAAAGTGGAACAAAGACAAAACCAGTATTCACGTCATGCCTGATACTCCAGATATTTTGCTCTCCAGAATGAACCAAATTACCATGAGTGATGTAAGTAGTTTAACAGCAGCAAAAGTGGGGGCGAAGGTTGAAGGAGGCTAACACAGAATGGATATCTGTCTTTCCCCTGCCAACTGCTTTGAGGCACGATCCTCATTCCAACACAAACAACAAGATGCTGTTGTTTTTCTATTTCATTGTTTAGAAATTGTACAAAGCTGGCTGGGAAGAAGAAAAGAAGAAAGGCTATGACCTGAGGCCAGATGCTATCCCCATAAAGGCTGCAAAATCCTCGAGAGACATTGCCAGTGACGTAAGTGCTCCTTGTGGCGCGTTCTTGAGGCTGAGGGGATAGAGCAGGTGCACTGCCCTTGGGTATATTCCGGAGCTGTGGTCAGTACCATCAGGGCTGGTGGCAACATCATCCCTTGTGATACACGACACAGCTCCCTTCACCCAATCCTAGTACCCTCTTGTTTGCTCGTCATTTAATGTGAAAAATGACTGAATCTTGTTAAAATAAGATGCTTCTAGAGTATTCAGGTCATTTGTAGCAAATTCTAAGCAAATGTTAGAATGCGGTCTGTACATTTTACCCAGAGGACCCATGACCAGGCTTTGCTGAATTAAAAGATGCACCATGAGAAATCATGCCTGCAGCCTTTTCTGTCACTGAGACTGCTGAGCAGGAAAATTTGCTTCCTAAATCTCCCTAAACCAACTTATTTTCACAACTTTTTGATTAACACTAAGTTTGTTTTCTTTCCAGGGACTGAGGTCTATAATGAAATTTGAAGTAAAAAGACTTTGGTCCCTGTCCCTCTCAAGCAACTCCTTGTCTAATTTTAGAATAGCTCTAATACCTTTCACTTATGACAAAGCTACTGTCACTTAATGAAAGGTATTTTGTTCTCCTTTCACTGTTTTCATCTCCATGGTTTCTCCTCTGTCCACAGTACAAATACAAGCAAGCCTACGAACAAGCCAAAGGGAAGCACATTGGCTTCCGGAGCCTGGAAGACGACCCCAAGCTGGTGCACTTCATGCAGGTGGCCAAGATGCAGTCAGACCGGGAATACAAGAAGGCATATGAGAAATCCAAGACGTCCTTCCACACCCCAGTGGACATGCTAAGTGTAGTGGCAGCCAAGAAGTCTCAGGAAGTGGCCACCAACACCAATTACAGGAACGTGATCCATACTTACAACATGCTTCCTGATGCCATGAACTTCGAATTGGCCAAAAATATGATGCAGATTCAAAGTGATGTAAGTGAAAGCCGTAACATTGGAAGAGTGTTTCCTCTGGATGATAAGCAAATCGTGGATGACCATAGTAATGGCGGTTTGAAAACCCTGAAAGACATTCATGCGCAAATTTCCAATAAGGAGTTGCATTTGTCACCCTTAGTTGATTTCTTTTAACAAAAGGAGATCAATTCTAGAAACTAAAGTTTTATTTTCTAATATTACTGATCGAGCATTGTTGGATTCTGAAGTCAGCAGTAGCAAATGAAATTTGGTCTCAGAAAGAATATACTGAAGGAAGCATGTCTAGCAAAGATGGTAAAAAGCATGACAGGCTAGACAGGCTACTGAGGGATGGATGGGAAAGTAAGAAATCAGAGAACCTGGTAGTTACAGGCCTGCCCTTGCAGTCAGTTTTCACTTTAATACTTCTAACCTTGCAATTTGGAATAATGAATATAGGGAGGAGGGTATAGCATCAAGAATTTAGCCCACTTGGTGGTCAGAGAAAGTGAATTTAAACTACAAATCCAAAGCAGACCACACCAAGCCTGCATTTCTTTTGGGAATGTTAAAGCTGAGCTGTTACTTTCCGAGGAATAATGTAAGTGTCCTAATGGAAGCAACCACAGTATGGTTTTGATTTTTCCTTCTCATCATTTTTCCCTTCTGCAGAATCAGTACAAAGCTGACTATGCTGACTTCATGAAGGGCATTGGCTGGCTCCCTCTGGGCTCCCTAGAAGCTGAGAAGAACAAGAAAGCCATGGAGATTATTAGTGAGAAGAAGTACCGCCAGCACCCAGACACTTTGAAGTACTCCACATTGATGGACTCCATGAACATGGTTTTGGCCCAAAAAAATGCAAAGATCATGAATGAAGTAAGTCCTTCAGGAATGGAGTGTCTCGTGTGCATCAGAGAGGATCTAGGTCTATGTGACATGCAATCCTGAGGTTGCCCTGACACACATACAGGGCATTGCACTTGAGCTTTAGCTTTACTTTACTTTGAGAAAAGAGTCTAGTGGTTAAAAGTAGATAGGAACTGTTCCTAAGTAGTGTCCCCCAAATGTTTAATGAAACATCCTATCTCATAGACATAACCAAAAATATAGGTCCCCAGCTGGGTGCAGTGGCTCACGCCTGTAATCCCTGCACTCCAAGAGGCCGAGGCTGGAGGATCGCTTGATCACTTGAGCTCAGGAGTTTGAGACCAGCCTGAACAAGAGCAATAACCCCTTTCTACTAAAAATAGAAAAATTAGCAAGGCATTGTGGCATTTGCCTGTAGTTCTAGCTACTGGGGAGACTGAGGCAGGAGGATTGTTTGCACCCAAGAATTTGACTCTTGGGTGAGCTAGGCTGACTCCATGGCACTCTAGCCTGCGGCAACAGAGTGAGACACTGTCTCAAAAATATCATGTACATATATGTGTGTGTATATATGCATGTGTGTATGTGTCCAATACTATAAACACTAGCCACATGCCAATTTGTATCTATATTGATTAAATTAAATATTAATAATTCAGTTCTCATTTACATTAGCCACATTTTAAGTACTCAGTAGCCCTGTGTGAGTATACACACACACACACACACACACATACACACATATATAAACATATACACACACATATAGGGACCCTGTCTTCTAATACATATCTTGAAAATGAGTCTTGTTTGTCTAAGGTGGGTTTGAGCAGAAGTTCATGGTGCTAAATTGGGAGATTGCCTGAGGGCAGCTGGTATTGTAGCCCTTTCTTGCTTCCCAGCTGTTTTTATGGGAACAAAGAAAACTAGACTTTGGCAGTTGTAGCATTCCAAACCAGGACCCCTGGGTAATCATGCAAGCGATTATTCTACATCTGTATTTCTTTGATTCATTAATTCTAGCCTTCAGAAAAGCCTTACTGCATTTTTACATTCATTTGCCGTAAGATATCAAGACCCACAAGCAAATTGACCTTGGATACCTAAAATAGTAAAATAATTGCGGCAGCACTGGTTATACTGTGTGGATCATAATTAGAAATGCCTTTGATTAACAAAAAGGGGGGAAATAATCTGTACCATAACATTAAACAGTTGCAGAAAATAATGGCTCTAGTTGCACTAGAAAGATGGATCCCTTACTATGCTAAGCTGCAGAGTAAATCCCCTGGAGTCTTTAGAAAATAGACTGTTTTGTCAAGCTCAGTCTCCTTGAAAGGGACTTGCCTAAAAGAGAAGGCAAGAATCTCAGTGCCCCCAACCTTTTTTTTCAGTGCCTCTTTTAAGATTTAGAATCTAAACTATCATGAAGATACATTTATTTTTTAAATATTAAATTAGCTACCTTTATTTTTTTCAGTGTAAATGATTAACATTTCAGGATAATGATGCTAAGAGAAGAATCATAGAAATAGCAAATACTGGCATTGAGATATCTTAGTGATTGTCAAGTTGAATCCCTCAGTGCAGATTTGAGAAAGTATAGCCCAGAGAGACAAAGCACCTCCCCTAAGGACACAGAGCATGTTAAAGGTTATTAAAGGTTGAGTCTGAACTAGCACCGGGCTTCTCATGACTAGCCAGTGTTCTTTCCACTAGACTTGTGCTATCTGATACTATAAATGCTAGTCACGTGTGGCAATTTGTATCTATAGGATTAAATTACATATTAATCATTCAGTTCTCCACTCGGCACCTATAGCTCAGTGGCTAGGGCACCAGCCACCAGCCACGTACACCAGAGCTGGTGGGTTCAAACCCAGCCCTCCGGTCTGCTAAACAACAATGGCAACTCTAACCAAAAAATAGCTGGGCGTTGTGGCAGGTGCCTGTAGTCCCAGGTACTTCGGAGGCTGAGGCAAGAGAATCACTTAAGCCCAAGAGTTTGAGGTTGCTGTGAGCTGTGATGCCACAGCACTCTACCAAGGGTGACATAGTGAGACTCTATCTCAAAAAAAATAATAATAATTCAGTTCTCATTTACATTAGCCACATGTCAAGTACTCAGTAGCCCTGTGTGAGTAGGAGCTACCATATTGGTGGTACAGAACATTTTTGTCATTTCCAAAAGTTCTACTGGGTAGAGTTTATCTAAAATAAGGGTCAGAAAATTAATGTTTTTGTAAATAAAGTTTTATCATAACATAGTACAGCTATTTACTTGCATATTGCTTATGGCTGCTTTTGCACTATACTAAAGTCAAGTAGGGTAGTTAACAACAGAGACAGTATGGCCCCCTAAACCTAAAATACTTACTATGTGGAGCTTTACAGAAAATGTTTTCCAACTCCTAGTCTAGAAGAAGGTTATTTTTGTTTTAATTAAGCCAGGCTAAAACAAAGAGATATCATTTGCACCAATCAGATTTTCAAAGAGTAAAAAGTTCTTTTATACACAGTATCAATAAGGGGGTTAATGTTAATGTGAACTTTTCATGGGAAATTTGTTAATATTTGTTAAAATTAAAAGTTCAGGCAGAGCCCGTAGCTTAGTGGGTAGGGCGTTAGACACATATACTGAGGCTGGTGGATTCGAACTTGGTCCAAGCCAGCTAAAACAACAATGACAACTGCAATAACAACAACAAAAAAATAGCCGGGCGTTGTGGCGGGAGCCTGTAATCCCTGCTATTTGGGAGGCTAAGGCAAGAGAATTGCTCAAGCCCAAGAGTTTTAGGTTGCTGTGAGCTATGACATCATGGCGCTCTACCCAGAGTGACAGCTCGAGATTCTGTCTCATAAAAAAAAAAGTTCAGGTGTTCATTACCCCATAGAAATGTGTGCAAAGATATATCTATTGTACGAACATACACAAAACGGTTTTTGAAGTTTAGGGTTTCTGAGAAGAGATGCTGAGATGAAATTTGGGTACAGGGTATTTTTCAGTGATCAGGAGAAAGGGCAGGGTAGGGGAAGAAGTTGATCTATGATGCAGGCCCCACAAAGCCTCAGCCAATCTCCTGGAGGGCTCTCACGTGTTGACTGAGTTGAGTCAAAATGGCAAGACCTTTGTACCCCCACTTTGATGAATCGTTGGGTATGGCCATCTAACTATACTCTTCAGGGGCATCAAGTCCTTCTTCAAATAAGTGTCTAGGTGGTGCATCTTCAAATCCACTGCAAAGATCATGACATTATTGCTGTTAATAGAAAAAGACTAGAGATGACAAATTGAATATCCATCAGCAGAGAACTGCTTAAATCAGTTTATACCTCCTAATGAAATGCTATGCAGCTCTTTAAATGAATGAAGTAAATTGTTACAAGAAGGTTCAAAGACATCCATCCATAACTACTTTATTATCCATAAAGTAATAATAATTACTTATTATTAAGTAATAAAGCAAGATGTAAAACCTTATGTATTACATGACCTCATTTATATCTAAAAAGGACTATAGATGTGTTTGATGATGCAGAAGAAAATTTTAGGCAGGAGCTGCTGTCTCCAGTCTATAAAATGAGGGAAAGTGTGCTTTTCCTTTCCATCTCATATCCCTTCTACTGCAGTTTGAATGAACATTTTTTCCATTAAAAACTCGCTTTAAGAACCTAACTAATAAGAATACACAAAATATTGATATATACACGTACGTACACAATGATGGATGTGTAGTAAGTAAGCTCCTTTGAAGATTTTAAACACTAACTTGCACGTTTTTTTCTCTAGCACCTCTATAAACAAGCATGGGAGGCTGATAAGACCAAAGTCCACATCATGCCTGATATCCCTCAGATTATTCTGGCAAAGGCAAATGCAATTAATATGAGTGATGTAAGTATAATTCCCCCATTGTTACTGTTCTTTCCAGCCGATCTGACCCAGTAAAAACAAATTAATTAGCTAACCTCTCTCTCAGTTATGAGAGTAAATGTTTTAAAAACAAGTGGAAATGCACAAACGAGATTTGCTAGGAGCTGAAGGAGGCCTGTCCATAGGGTTAGCCCAGGAAGTTGAGGATTTGAAGGGGAACTGAATTTTGTTGCAGGTGCAGACTCTCTTTGTCAAACTGTGAGACTTGGTAGGAGAAGAAGGGCATGGGGGCCAGGAGAAGAGAAAAAGGAAGCTAGAGTTCAGGGACCTCATTTTGAGAGAGCATCTCCATCAAGCTTTTGAGATGGTTCTAAAGAAGAGGTTAAATGGAATTGGAAGAGGAACATTTTGAAGAATTTTGGGCAAGCCCCATAACAAGGAATATGCCATACTTACTAGAAAATAAATGCACTGATGTTTCATTTCATTTCATTTCTTATCCTAACCAGAGTTGCTAGGAAATCTTCTAATCCTACCTATTTTTAAATTTTCTTTCTTCGAATTCCACAGGGATTTGGAATCACCAAGCCTTTTTCTAAAATTATAGAATCCACATAATTATATAAATAAAGTGTTGACTGTAAAAACACTTTTACAGTGTTTTCTTTTGATATAAGAGTATCAACGTAATTTTTACTTCTTGTGGTAGTGTCGTAAGAAGGTTTAATTTTGTAAAAGATTTTCTTTCAAAAGATGCCACAGTGCTAGTTTACTCTTCTAAAAAAAAAACAAAAAAAAAACCCAGGCTTTCTTATTTAGAAGAAACCTTATTCCCCTTGCCTCTCTTTACAGAAACTCTACAAACTTTCTTTGGAAGAGTCTAAAAAGAAAGGCTATGATCTCAGAACGGATGCAATTCCTATCCAAGCTGCCAAGGCTTCAAGAGACATTGCCAGTGATGTAAGTCTGCAGGAAAGCTGTCACCAGGTCGGGGTTTTTTAATCAACCAAAATAATAAGGCTGAGCTCTAGAAACATTGAGTGGATAAAATATGAAAAAACCTGTCTCTCACTTTGCTCTGTGAATGCTTATTAGCCTTGCTTTTGTGTTTTCTTTGATATTTCTGGGGGAAAAAATAATGCCAACCACATTAAGGTTCTCAGAGATGTCAGCTCCCTGACTTAGGAGAGCCAGGTGAATTTTCCTTGAATTCTGTCGCCAAGGTCATGGCTTATAGAAATCCAAAGCCTTTCACTCAGTTGTCTTGGTGAAAGGTTTGTGTTATTCTTACCTGCTGCTTCTTTCAGATCTGACTTCCTAGCGGGATGTTTCATGCACTGGTGTGCTGGTTGTTTGAACATTGTCAGAACCCTGACAACTGGTAGTTAAATAATTGAGCATTTTGCAAAGCAGCTCTTACACAATGCTAGCCTGACATTAGCTATGGTGGGAATTTCATAGCACAGGAATTGGCGAATACTACCAATTAGGGCTCTCCTCACCCCCTTGAAAACTAGAAGACCAGCACACTACTGTCCTAACATATCACCTAATGAAATTCAATTCTTTCATTTGGCGGTTTCCACAAGAAATTTACTCACAGGGAGGATTTAATGACTTTGGGATCCTGGGGTGGAAAACACACTTTAGAGCACTCTTTCCTTGACTACTAATTTTTCTCCAGCTTTATTCTCTCTCCTTTCCCATCTCTGGTCTTCATCTTCCATCCCTATCCAGCCCAATGCCCTGCCCACTTGTTATCCTGAGAACTCCAAATTCTTCTCCCTCCGCTCCACTACAGTAACTTTGCAGTTCAAGTTCCTCCCCCCATACTCGTATGCTCAGCCTCACAAGGACAGGGGCAGAATAAGAAGCTTTCCATGCACCAAGCTCTCTCCTCTATGGAGGAAAGTTGGAATGATACATACTAAAATTCCTTCCCCATTATTGCAATTTAGAGAGGCTTAAAAGAAAAAGAGCTCCACAAATACAAAGCTACTCTAAAATTAGACTAAGTACCTCATAGCTGAACTTGTCCTCATCAGTAAATGATTGGCTGCTCCAATCATTTCTCTCTCTCTCTCGTGTTCTTATTACCTATGAAAGGCTTCTTTAGCACTAACAACAGAGTATGTGTGTGGCTAATGTGGTATGTCATCCCAAGGTCTGGGTTCTAATCCTTAGTGACCTCAGCAAGTCATTCACCTCTCTGGGTCCCAGCTTATTCATCTGTCAAATGGAGGCAGGAATAAGAACTTTGCTGTCCACCTCATGAGGTGTAGTTGTGATTATCAAGTTACATTGGTAAATGTGGAAAACATGTTTTGTGAACTGGAGAGCTCTTTACAGACGTTACTTCCTATGGAAGGCAGAATATTAACACTAAAATGATTTGTAGTCAAGGGAATTGTTCTGTATACATGTTCATGTTTTCTTCACAGTATAAATACAAGTACAATTATGAAAAGGAGAAGGGGAAAATGGTTGGTTTCCGCAGCCTTGAGGATGATCCCAAATTAGTCCATTCCATACAAGTGGGTAAAATGCAATCTGATCGAGAGTACAAGAAAAACTACGAGAAGACGAAGACCAGCTACCACACGCCTGCCGACATGCTCAGCGTCACGGCCGCTAAGGACGCCCAAGCCAACATCACCAACACCAACTACAAGCACCTGATTCACAAATACATCCTCCTCCCCGATGCAATGAACATCGAGCTGAGCAGGAACATGAATCGCTTACAGAGCGATGTAAGCCTCCTTTCTGTTGGCACGATGGTTGGAGTCCCAGCATGGAAAGAGAGAATGCAATCTTGCATGCCGTACTTCCAGGTCAAATTGATAAAAATAAACAAGAATTTGCTTCTTCTCTTTCTAGAATGAGTATAAGCAGGACTACAATGAATGGTACAAAGGGCTTGGCTGGAGTCCGGCTGGCTCTCTAGAAGTGGAAAAGGCCAAGAAAGCAACTGAGTATGCCAGTGAAACGAAATACCGCCAGCACCCCAGCAACTTCCAGTTTAAGAAGCTGTCTGATTCCATGGACATGGTGCTGGCCAAGCAGAACGCGCACACCATGAACAAGGTAGGGGAAGTTGCCCTTCCACACAGCTCCCAAGGGACAAAAGGCTAGCAGGCGCTGCATCTGGCTTGGGAAATTTGATTTAGGTTCCCTGCTCCTAGGCAGTGATAAACTGTTCTAGATCACCCCTATACCTGTAGTCCCCACCCTCCCGGGCTATGGACCAGTCCCTATCTGTGGCCTGTTAGAAACTGGGCACACAGCAGGGGAGGCGAGTGCCAGGCAAGGAAAGCTGCATCTGTCTTCACAGCCGCCACCCCTCGTTCACATCCCTGCCTCAACTCTGCCTCCTGTCAGATCTGTGGCATTAGATTCTCGTAGGAGCATGACCCCTACTGTAGACTGCGCGTGTGACACATCTGGGTTGCATGTTCCTTACAGTAATCTGATGCCTGCTAATCTGAGGGAGAGATGTAGTGTGCTTGAATCATCCCGAACCCAACTCCCTGCGGCAGGCCCTCCATCCCCCAACATCCAGGGAAAAATCCTTCCATGAAACCAGTGCCTGCTGCCAAAAAGGTTGGGGCCCACTGCCCTGCACCATTTTCTTCTCCAGCCCACCCTTATTGTTTCTTCTCATATCCTTCTAATTGTGTTAGAAATCATTTATTTTCTTAATTATTATGTCTTAAGTATTTCCCATCCATTCTACAAGAAAGGAAATACTGCAAACATTATTTCTAAAAGTTTGACTTTCCTTTTAGTGTCTTTTTCTGAATTTATATTCTGTTTTAGTTACTGCTTACTACTTCAAATGGTGTGCATTTAACTATTATATATTTTTTGTTTCCTGTTTGTCCTGAACAGTTATTCAAATTTACTATGTCTTTTCCCCCCCACTTCTTAGTATTTATACACTATTGATTGGAATAAAGATAAGACCAAGATTCACGTGATGCCTGATACACCAGATATTTTACAAGCCAAGCAGAATCAAACGCTCTATAGTCAGGTAAAGCTACATAAAAAATTGCTCTTAAATTTTGCCCTGAAATTTATTAAACTTACAAAAACATGTAATGGTCAATATCCAATATAATGATGAAACAATGAAAGACAATGACTCAACCTGGTTAGCCTAGAGATGTTGGGTAACGTAGCATTAAGAGCAAGGGCTTTAGACAGCTGCGTGCTCCATGGAGGCCTCGGTTCTTTGCCATTTTTTTCCTCTCTGTGCTCATTGAGCTTGGTGCACAGTAGGAAATCAATAAATAATTATTGGAAAATTACATCAAATAGCTGGGTGTGGTGGCGAGTACAGGAATGTGAGTCCAGCTTGGGTCTCCATAGGGAGACACCCATTTCTAATAAATTACATAAATAAATATTACATCAACCTGGGATGCAGTTTTAGCTGGGAGTTTTAGCTTTGCCATTAATGAGTTTTATATCGGAGAAATCACTTGTCTATATCTCAGTTTCCTCATCGCTAAAACTGGGACCATAAAAGTGCCTATCACATTGAATTGCCATGAGGACCAGTTCCATGTAAGGCCCTCAGCACAGTGCCTGACACATAGAAAGCATTGGATGGATGACTATTAACATTTAAAAAGTTTCAATGCACATATAGCCATTCAGTGAATTTGACTCAAAAAGATTTAACTCACTTATTACAGCTTATGGAAGACATTTTATCATCTATTACTTTTGCCACTTAGGTAATTAAAATTTATGATCTGATTTTACCTTTGTTAGCAATTATCTCAGTATCTGTGTCCAAAATCATGACTGTACTTAACAGCAGAGAGAAGGGTACCTGATATGACCAGATTCCTTTTTCTTCTGATTTGTAAAAGCCATGTTCACACATACCACCAACAAGTCTCAAAGCCAAAAATATTAAATCCAGGTCATCTGATGGTGAGTCAGTGCTTATTTTTTTTTTTACACGTTTAAACATCCTGTTTCATTTTTAATCTCTATCTTTAAAGACAGGGTAGGTAGATGGTCTTAGAATTCGATATCCACTGTTTGTGTAAACTTCTGCTAAGTGATGTATTGGGATTTTTTGTATAGACAGAATAATGATAAAGAATTTCTTTAAATTTTAGAAACTGTACAAACTTGGATGGGAAGAAGCTTTGAAGAAAGGCTACGATCTCCCATTCGATGCAATTTCTGTACAGCTGGCCAAAGCTTCGACAGATATTGCTAGTGATGTAAGTACTAGTTTGACTTCTAAATTGATATGTTTTTATCTGAATCGGCTAATGTAAAGTTGATAACTATTTTGATGGATAGGCTTTACCTTTCGAAATGTAATTTTTCCTTCGTTTTCTCTTACTGCCTTGGTTTGCCTGGAATTCACTCTTTTTTCTCACCCTGCAAATATCAAAAAGAGCTTCCTGAATAGAGGTTAGGCCAGAGGACGCGTACGATCCATTATATTAAGATGTTATGTTCTGGGATATTCCAAAGGAACCAGAGATTTCAGTTTTTCCTACTTTACTTAAAAACAATTTTCCTGTTTTCTACTTATCTATTTCAGACAAATTCAAATGGACAGATAATAAATTGAATACAGAGTGGAGAGAAAGAGTGCTTAAAGACAGAATCTGACAAGAAATTCTAAAAATATATGAGAAGATTCCAGCTAACTCAATTAATTTGTGATAGTTCAGAAATGTTGGAAAGTTAATTTGATATATTATTATTATTTGGTTTATAGGTCAATCCTTCATTAAAATGAGTTGATGAGGTGATGAACCTACTTTCCCCAGAAAGTAAATTCATTTTCCTTTGGTATTATATGCTAAAGATAGTTTAGAAATTGAAGAAATAGCATCAGTAATTTTCTAACAACCCAACAATTGATAGTGGCTAACTTCTTTTTATGTGGACCCATAGTTAGAACTTTTAAAAATCTTACTCTAAAATTAAATCAACTATTAGTGAACTTCACCATCATTATAAAGATTGTATTTCCTTTCAATTTCAAATGTTTTTATATTTAGAAAATTTCAGAAAATTAGAACTATGTTATGAGGACTTAATTTAACAAATCAGAATCATATAATTTAGAAGATAACATATAGATTATTTAATCTGTTTTCCCACTCAGTAACCTACATTCTTCTGTCCCAAACAGAATTGGTGTCCTTTTCAAAGATAAGAATTTTGGTGTCCTTTAGTGCAGGCCATTTCTTTGTGGAGACATCTCCAGTTACCATTATATAATTCCTTACTTTTATCTAAATATTTAACCAATCAGCTCGAGGTCTCTGTTCAACCACGCAAAGTGGCTTATTTCCCCTTCCACTTGACCGCTCTTCAAACATTTTAAGTTTCTTATTTGTCCTCCTTTGGTTTCAGTTTTATCCTGAACATTCTATTTGTGATGTATCCCATTTTTTCAAAACTCATCTCAAAATAGAGTGTCTCAAAATTGACCATTGTTTTCTTGGCTAGCGTTGTCCCTTTCTTCCTTGGGACAGCACGCCATTCTCTTGTTCCTTTTCTCTCCCCCACCCCCGTCACCCTCTCTCGCTTCCTGCTCTCTTTTCTCTCTCTCTCTCTTACTCTTCTCTTCCCTCCACTGTTTCCCTTCTCTCTAATATAAAATTAATTTATACTTTTATATTCTAAAAAAAAATTTAATGTTGTTTTCTTGATACAGGAGGTCAGGTCGGAGTAACTGAGCTTATCTATAAATGAGCTCCCTACAGATAAACTGGCGCTAGTTTTTTATTAGCAGTTTTGCTTGTATTGAGGGTATAGTCAACTTAAACCCCTGAGCATTTACATATAAATATATGTAAATTTATAAATATGTATACGTATAAGAGAGTAGAAACCACTTTTGTGAGTTATGTGTTCAGTACATAACATCAAGTAAATGCTATTATTACACTCATTGTTATTACAATTGTTATATCATCCAGTACGAATGTAATTTTTCTTGATTAAACCTAAACACTGGATTTTATTTTAACCCTCGTAAACTTATGCAGTCATTTCATCCCACTTGGTGATATGTTGAGCTCTTGTGGAATTTTCTTTCTGATCTAACATGTTTAGCTATTTTGAACCACCTGCATGCACAAGGTATGGCTCCCAAACAGGACAAGGTTATATGACATGGTCATATGCCAAACCACTAAAAATCTTGCTATTTAATAAATAATTCCACACTATCAGGCCTATTCACTGGGTCTTGTGCTTTGCTAATTTTTCTGTCACTCAGCTTATATATTTTCTATAAGGATAGAAAAAGTTTGATGTTTCTATAAGGATATCATTTTTATAAAACTATCATAAGAGCTTTTTCTATGCTAAAATCAGCATACATAATGTCCAGCACATCTAAGCATCTATTTTTTTTTTATTTCAATAGATTTAGGGGATACAAGTAGTTTTTTGATACATGGATGAATTATAAAGTGGTCTAAGCATATATCTGTGGCTCTAGCTAGACATAATTTCTTATCATAAGCTCTCTTGATACTTAACTGTGTTAGGTTTTTGTGAAAGCCTCCACTTAAGGTTTACTTGTTTAAGTAAGTAAACATTTCTTACTAAGTTAGCACAGATATGCCTTCTCTCATTTCAGTGTTGGAAAACAACCATGAAAACACAGGAAACCGAACTTAACTTGGTCTGTTTATGTTAACAAAAGAACTGTGTTTTCTCTCATTTCAGTTTAAATACAAACAAGGCTACCGAAAGCAAGTTGGCCATCATATTGGATTCCGGAGTCTGCAAGATGACCCAAAGCTTGTGCTGTCCATGAATGTAGCCAAAATGCAGAGTGAAAGGGAATACAAGAAGGACTTTGAGAAGTGGAAGACCAAGTTCAGCAGCCCAGTGGATATGCTGGGGGTGGTGCTGGCTAAGAAGTGCCAGGCCCTGGTCAGCGACGTGGACTATAGGAACTACTTACATGGCTGGACGTGCCTGCCTGACCAGAATGATGTTATTCAGGCTAAAAAAGTTTATGAACTACAAAGTGAGGTCAGTTCCTATAAAATGCAATAGTTTATATGTTACTTCTTATTTCACTTGGGTAACTAATTAGACATAGAGATGAAGAAACTAGAAAAAGGAATTGTTTTTGGAAATCTAAAGTGCATCTGTTTGAAATGCAGAGAATGACTTGAGTCAAGGGCCAGGTAAGAAGGAGATTTTGACGGCTTGCTTTGTCTATTCACAGAATTTGTATAAGTCTGACCTGGAGTGGCTGAGAGGCATAGGATGGAGTCCCCTGGGTTCTTTGGAGGCAGAAAAAAATAAGCGGGCTTCAGAAATCATCAGTGAGAAGAAATACCGTCAGCCTCCAGACAAAAATAAGTTCACCAGCATTCCTGATGCCATGGACATAGTTCTGGCAAAGACCAATGCCAAAAATAGGAGTGATGTGAGTAACTTCTTGGCAATGAGTAAAATGGATTATAGTACCTGGTAGTTGCTCGATAACATTTACTGAGTTAGTGAATACAACAGCAAAGCCTTGCATCACACCACACAGCATGATGGTTTACATAGAGTTGCTTTATTTGATTTATCAACTATCCTATGCTGAATCATGTAGAATGGGGTGGTGTTGATTTTAGTCATCCAAAAACTTATTTGTTTCTTTAATTAACAAGGATATAATGAGAAAACTATTGAACCTTCTTTCTTTAAAACTTGAGGGCACGAAAGACCCAGATTTTTGGTTGGGGTGTATATGAGGGGGAAAGATTCTAAGCATCTTACCCAGGCACAGTGGATATGTTATAGAAAGTGCAATTACTTCCAAATGATTATAATGCATTTAGTTCAGCTGAATCAAAATAACTTGATAATTATATGGTATAGTAAACAAATATATTGTGTATTCTATATGCAACTTATTTTCTTCTTCAGCACTGGTACCACATAGTAGGTGCTTAACAAATATTTGTTGAATAAAGTAAATATAACAATGTAGAGTAATTCTATGCAAAGAAGGGAAAGATTACTCATCACTACTCAGCGAAAAGCCTAACTCTGAACATTGCAGAAAGTCAGATTATGTGTAGTGAGATTCTGGACCTGGTTAGAAAGTTTGTATGTATAGTAGTCTTACCATCTAGGTCTTGGGAGGATCTAAATGTAGTCACCACATGTAATGTGCTATACATTATATAAATCATATGTATTAGAAGTTTTTAAACTTACACATAAACTCGAGTATGATAAATTATACTCGTGAGTAATGATAAATTATAGCTGCTCTCTTCCCAACCAGCCCCTCACAAAACTTGAAATTCTGATTTTTCAGAGCTGTCAGCTTTATCATGAATATTTAAGTATTTTTTGTTCTTTTATTGTTTTTTTTTATGATGGCAGTTTAAATCTAAAAGACTGACTAAGCAAGAAAGAAATTTGTGCAAAATATTTCTCTTTTCTTAGAATCCAGTTTTCTTTCCTTACCATGAAACAGGAAAGAAACTGCGACCTATGAGAGAAACTGTGGGTCATAAAGTCTGTCAACATAAATGTCCCAGGACAGATGTCTCCCACAGCGCTGTAGCTTGAGGATTGCTGAAATACTGGTCTGCTCAAGTAGACCTCGGGACAGCCGGGTAGACCTGGCCTGACTGGGGCCCTCAACCAATATGTCTATCGCAGTACAAACAGTATCAGCATTTTCTCTGTGTTCCAGAGTGAGAGTGGCACATGGCATTGAATAAATGGTTTAGCTAGTGGTTCTCAACCACGAATGATCTTGTCCCACTGAAGACATTTAATAATATCTGGAAACATATATTAGTTTCACAACTTGGAAGTGACATGTTACTGGCATGTAGGGGGTTGAAGCCAGGGATGCTGCCAAATGTGCCACAGTGCACAGGGAAGCCTCCCCCACAGCAAAGAACCCGTGTGCAATACTGATAGTACTGATAGTTGAGAAGCTCTCATGTTACTTAATCAGAAAGGTTAGTGCAGACCCGGGATAAATGTTTAGGGAGATTGGCCAGCCTTGCTTTTCGTCCTGAAGGTCTTGTCTGAGTTATATACATCATAGTAATCAAATGTAGGGAAAAAAAGTGCCAGCCTCATACATCTTGTATTGTACACCTGAAAGAGAAATTGACACATCCCAGAAATCAAAGAGATTTTTAAAATTTTCATATTCAAATAATTTCATACAGCTCAGTTAAAAAATAGTCCACATAATTCATGTGTATGTACACACACATGCACACACACACACAGACATCTTCAGACAGATTCCCCAAATGTTAATATGTTATCCCGTTTGCTGTCTCTATCTTTTCCTCTTTCTCGCTATCCTTTTCTCTCTATTTCTTATCTATGTCTGTATCTATGTCTACGTGTGTACCTGTATATACGCACAAATATCTACCCATATGAGAAAGTAAATTGTTTCACCGTGCTCCTCTACCCTGAAATATTTCAAGATGTAGTTCCCCAAAATAAAAACATTCTCTTACATAATCATAGTGTAATGATTATAATCACAAATTTAATTTTGACTAGTCCACTAATCCACAATACTGGTTTACAGAATTTATTCAATTTTATCACTAATGTCTTTTGTAGCAAAAGAAAAGACTTTGTCTTTTCCAGGATTTAACCCAAGACCACACATTGCATTACTTACCAGATGCTTGGTCTTCTGGACTCTAAACTGGTTTCTCACTATTTTCTTGTCTTCCATTTGTCAAGAATATGAGTTAGTTATTTTGTGGAATCTCCATCAGTATGGGGTTTCTAGTGTGACTTGGTGATTAGATTCAGATTATGTCTTTTCAGAAGGATTTCACACATCTTCCTCAGTAAATCATATCAGGAGGCACGGGATATCAATTTGTCCCATTGCTGACAATTTTTACTTTGAGCAATTTGTTAAAATGACACTGTCATGTTCCCTCGCTGTCAAATAACCATTTTATCCTTTGCAATTGATGAGGTATCTGGTGAAGATATTTTCTGATACTGTATAAATGTTATGTTTTTCATCCAGTTTTCACCCCCTGGTTTTATTGAGTAAATCAGTGAGATTTTTCTTGGGTCCCTTTGTCATTTGTTGTAGACAGACATAAGGATGGCTCTGGGATATCCAAGAAATTCTGATACATTTTCTAATCTTAACCTTCCAAAATAATCATGAGGTCTAACAATAAGTAATAAGCCACATGGGAAATGAGACTTCTTAATTTCTAGGCATACTTTGAATAAGTCACTGAAGGAGGCCTTTTAAAACAGACCCACAAGGTGGAGAACTGTGTTCCATTTGTTAACATTGCCAAAGACTCTAATCACCTGGGTTAATGTCTTAAAGGAAAGATTACCTAACTTTGGAAAAAGTGACCCATAACCTGTATTTCAAAAGGCAATTATGTCCTAGATAAGTCAAGAAATAATGCATCCATTTTCTGCTTATGTTGCCTGCTAATGTGATCAATTCTGTATAATGTTTAATTCAAATGAATTCAGACATTCTTTTTGAAGTCAACGATGTCATTCCCCGATCTAACAACACCACTGAAAAGTTTTTATTTCTCATTTTAGAGACTGTATAGAGAAGCTTGGGATAAAGACAAGACTCAGATCCACATCATGCCTGATACACCTGACATTGTTCTGGCTAAAGCAAACTTAATCAACACAAGCGATGTAAGTTTTCAAACTCAGCACATGTTTCCGAGAGCTCACTTTCATTGCTTCTGAGTCAGTGAAGTTGTTTAAAAGTTCTTTTGAATCTCTGAATCATTTTAATTAATAAACTGTGTGTGACTTAGATTCCTTATTGAGTGGCCTTCAGGTTGAGAATTGGGAGTTGCCCTCTCTGTCCCTTGTGGTTCACTATTCCACATCTCATCATAATGTACTGGTTTTATCACTCTCCCTGCTGTGGACCAGGCACTCCTTTCAGGCACAGACAATTCTTACTGAATCTGCAGTTGCTTACCTAGCATTGTGCCCGACATGTAGAGGGTATTCAGCGAAATTTTGGGTGAGCAAACATACAAGACCCATGAAGGAGAACTTCACTTTAGTTTTGTTGTCATCATAGCATAAACTCCTAAAATTCATAGATATAAAATTAAATATCTAAAAAACAAATTAATAGCCCTGATAGAATGACTTTAACATGAAAGAATACATTAATTAATGCCATAAAGGACTAAAATACGAACACAAGTCCAAGCTTAGTAGGCATTTAAAATAATCTGGTTTCTGCATAAAAGTGAATTTATATTTTCAATTCTTTTATTATGTCATAAATCTGAAGAAACATTATTTCATGTAAACCTTTTTATTAATTATTTTGACTTTCTTGGCTCGGCTCCTGTGGCTCAACGGGCTAAGGCGCCAGCCATGTACACCTGAGCTGGCAGGTTCGAATCCAGCCTGGGCCCGCCGAACAATGACGGCTGCAACCAAAAAAAAAAAAAAATGGCCGGGCGTTGTGGCGGGCGCCTGTAGTCCCAGCTACTTGGGAGGCAGAGGCAGGAGACTCACTTGAGCCCAGGAATTGGAGGTTGCTGTGAGCTGTGATGGTACAGCACTCTATCCAGGGTGACAGCTTGAGGCTCTGTCTCAAAAAAAAAAAAAAATTATTTTGACTTTCTTTAAAACACCTGAAATTTTAGTAATTATGAAGTGCTGTGTACCTGGCCTACAGATTCTATTCTGTAGATCTATTCTGGATTCTATTCTGGGTGGCCCTATATCCTGAGGGAGATGCTATTTTACAACACGTTAGCTACACTGAAGACATAGCCCCTTAGGTGTAATTTTTTTTTTCCACTAGAGGAGTTAGATGAAAAGACGTTGCTTTTTTCTAACAAAACATTCATTATTAACTGGAAAACTGCACCTGAATAATATTTTATTTCTCTATCAATTTACTCCTGCCTGATTCTCGTGAGAACAGTGATGCACCCCATGGCAACATTTTGGACAGGGACTGACTACGTACGGTATAAAACAGTGGTCTCATAAGATTATAATACCGTATTTTTGCTGTACCTTTCCCATGTTCAGAGACACACTTACCAATCGTGTGACAGTTTCCCACAGTCCTGAGTGCAGTCCCAGGCTGTCCAGGTGTGCAGTCTGGGAGCAGGAGCCTGTCCCACACGGTCTGGGGTGTGGTGAACTAGGCTGCCTGGGTTTGTTGAAGTGCTCTCTACCATGTCCCCATGATGGTGAAATCACCTAAGGATGCATTTCTCAGAACATCGACTGGTCGCTAAGCAATACGTGATGGTATTTGTGAAGAGCTGACATTTACTTTTGATCTGGATGATTCAGGAGCTTTAAGGTTTAACATAGGATCGTTGGCAATCAGTGGGCATCATTTACCACTTACCTTTGACTATTCTAAAGCACAGATGCTATTCTCATGGACTCCTGAAATATTTAGCACGTTCAATTCATTGTGGTGGTTTTGTCTGTGGAGAACAGTTTTCCCAAAGTGATCGTCTTCATTTCTTAACAGAAACTCTACCGAATGGGTTACGAGGAGCTGAGGAAAAAAGGTTACGATCTTCCCGTCGACGCCATACCAATCAAAGCAGCGAAAGCCTCCCGGGAAATTGCTAGCGAAGTAAGACTTTATCCCCTGTTGATATGGATTTGATTACAACTTTTCAAAGCAGTCTCAATTTAACTTTAAATTGAACAAAATATAAAAGTGTAGGGATGAGATCAAGAATGCATTTATTATGTATGAAATTTATAGCTGACTTTAGCCTTTAATCTCTCTTATTAAAAAACTGAAAACTGTAGCTATCCAGGCTAAGTATAATATTTGGAGTTAATGTGCTTTGTACATTGCCATAAAGATGGCAACTTACTCAAGGAATGACACGATTTTTTTTTTCTTTAGTACAAGTACAAAGAAGGTTTTCGCAAGCAGCTAGGCCATCACATTGGAGCCAGGGACATCAAAGATGACCCCAAGATGATGTGGTCCATGCACATTGCCAAGATCCAGAGTGACAGGGAGTACAAGAAGGACTTCGAGAAGTGGAAGACCAAGTTCAGCAGCCCTGTAGACATGTTGGGGGTGGTGCTGGCTAAGAAGTGCCAGGCCCTAGTCAGTGACGTGGACTACAAGAACTACCTGCACCAGTGGACGTGTCTGCCTGACCAGAGCGATGTCATCCATGCCCGGCAGGCCTATGACCTCCAGAGCGATGTGAGTCTAAAATCTTCCTTTGTCCAACAAAATGTTATATCTGCTTTCCCAAATAGGAAAGTCCTCCTACAGCGAGGGAGTTGAGTTTACACAGCTGAACTCTGTTTTCCTGGATGAGTGCTTAAGCTCTAGCTAGTCACCCGAACATCTTAAGGTACTGTAATTCCACAAAGAAAGAGCCAGAAAAGCCCCCATTGTTTTGGTGGAAGTCTCTAGATTGTTGATCTAGGAAATTGAATGAAGAATTGAGTTGTTTTCTGTGTGTATCTGTTAAAATGTTTTTCAAAATATACTTCTGATCTAAATATGTTGTTGATTTATAATTCATATCAAAATTTTAAAATTTCTCGGGAGGCTGAGGCAAGAGAATCACCTAAGCCCAGGAGTTGGAGGTTGCTGTGAGCTGTGTGATGCAACAGCACTCTACCGAGGGTGATAAAGTGAGACTCTGTCTCTACAAAAAAAAAAACAAAAATTTAAAATTTCCCTGTAATTCAAGTATTAAAATATATAAACTTTATTTCTTTAGGAACATCTGCTTACGTTTATTTGTCACTTGCAATTGCAGAATTTGTACAAGTCTGACCTTCAGTGGCTACGAGGCATTGGATGGATGACCACTGGTTCTCTAGAGGATGAAAAAAATAAAAGAGCCACCCAGATCTTGAGTGACCACGTTTACCGTCAACATCCAGATAAATTCACGTTTTCCAGCCTTATGGACTCCATTCCGATGGTTTTGGCAAAAAACAATGCTATTACCATGAATCATGTAAGTCCTTTCTTTCTTTGAGGAAAGTATTAATTTATTTAATGAAAACACTAAAATAGTGGCTTGGCACCTGCACCAGCCACGTACACCTGAGCTGGCAGGTTCAAGTCCAGCCCAGGCCCGCCAAACAATGATGGCTGCAACCAAAAAATGGCCAGGCATTGTGGCAAGCGCTGTAGTCCCAGCTACTTGGGAGGTGGAGGCAGGAGACTCGCTTGAGCCCAGGAATTGCAGGTTGCTGTGAGCTGTGATGTCACGGCACTCTACCCAGGGTGACAGCTTGAGGCTCTGTCTCAAAAAAAAAAAAGAGAAAGAAAACACTAAAATATGTTTCTATGAAAAAATGTAGGTTCAATTCTTTTGCTTGATATTAATGTGATTTAACATCTGCCATTAATCAATTAATGTGATTTTGAATCCGCCACATCTGGCATATGGGGCTGGTGCCCTACTCCTTGGAGCCACAGGCGCCGCCTGAGCAGAATTTCATCAGTTTATTTTCATGTTTATTGATCATTGGCCTCTAAAAGTCGCTATCTTTTTATTTCTCTTAGCGTCTCTATACAGAAGCTTGGGACAAAGATAAAACCACTATCCACATTATGCCAGATACCCCTGAAGTTCTACTAGCTAAACAAAACCAAATAAATTACAGTGAGGTAAGCAGTATTCATGGTGCATGATGTATTTCCCTCACAATGCACTTTATAGATCCAACTTATGATTACTTATGTCTGTTTTAGAAATTATATAAACTTGGCCTAGAAGAAGCCAGGAAGAAAGGCTGTGATATGAGGCTGGACGCCATTCCTATCAAGGCAGCCAAGGCCTCCAGAGACATTGCAAGTGAAGTAAGTGCACCCAGAAGGTTTTCGCCTTAGCTCTGGCTCAAAGAATTTTTCATTGTGGAGCAAGGAAGCTATGAGGTTGAAGCTGTTGCTAACTGTGCATTTTTCCATAAATGGTTGAAAATAATGGTGATGATGAAAAAAAAGCTATGATTGGATCCACAGCAACAGGCATTTCAAAGCATATCCATTTGCTGTTGAACAAAAGCTTTGGATACTCGACTGTAGTTCAGATATGTTTGGCTTTTCCAGGGATGGATTTGCTTTTTCTCATTTCAATAGATTCAGAGATACAAGGGATTTTCAGTTTCATAGGGTAATTGTATAGTGGTAGAGTTTATTGTACTTGATAGGTAGTTTTTCTACCCTCACCCCGCTCCCACCCTTGCCTTTCTAGTGTATTTCTTATAACAATTGTATATTACCAACTTATATTCCATACACCAAGGAATCTACAAAGGTTGAGTGAATTCGAAGTTCAACCATCTATGTAGACCGTGTTTGTCTGTGTATCCAGTAATTGGTTGTGGATATTCACTTTCTTTAAAAGATGGATTTTCTCACATTTTAAAAATTTTTTATCTTTCCTTTTCTTTTGTCCATGAAGTAAAAAAACATTTTTCCTTTATCTTCAAAATATAAAAATTAATCATTAGAATTTAAAAATGAATGTTTAATAATCAGGGAGAGCTCAGATATATTAATGAACACTCATATGATAAAAATACCTGCTGCCATTAAAAGTCACATATACGAAGAATATTTGTTTTTTTGTTTTGTTTTTTGAGACAGAGTCTCGCTATGTCACCCTCGATAAAGTGCTGCGGCATCACAGCTCACAGGAGCCTCAAATTCTTGGGCTTACAAGATTCTCTTGCCTCAGCCTCCCAAGTAGCTGGGACTACAGGCACCTGCTACAATGCCCAGCTGTTTTTTTGCAGTTGGCATTGTTGTTTAGCTGGCCTGGACTGGGTTCAAACCCGCCAGTCTCAGTGTATGTGGCCGACACCATAACCACTGTGCTATGGCCACCGAGCCTAGGAAGAATATTTGACACAGAGAAATGCTTACATAGTAACTGGAAAGAGCAGGCACATGCACCAGAGTTACTGCAAAAAGTAACTCTGAGTGGCAGAATCATGTCTTAATTTTTATTTTCTTTTTTGCATATATATTACATTTATTTTATAAATGGCTTACAAAATGCATAAATTGTATATAATTTATGTATTTGGAGCAAAATCCTTTTTTTAATGAATAGAAAAACTTAGACCTAGTAATTGCTTTTATGGTAAAAATTAAAATGGGTGACTAGCAGGCTTTTTCTTCTTCTAGTTCAAGTACAAAGAAGGTTATCGTAAGCAGCTGGGCCACCATATTGGTGCCCGAGCCATCCATGATGATCCTAAGATGATGTGGTCCATGCACGTGGCCAAGATCCAGAGTGACAGGGAGTACAAGAAGGACTTTGAGAAGTGGAAGACCAAGTTCAGCAGCCCAGTGGACATGCTGGGGGTGGTGCTGGCCAAGAAGTGCCAGGCCCTGGTTAGTGATGTGGACTACAAGAACTACCTGCACCAGTGGACGTGTTTGCCCGACCAGAGTGATGTCATCCATGCCCGGCAGGCCTATGACCTCCAGAGTGATGTGAGTAGTGAAGATCATAATGACATGCAAAGCTGGGAAATCCGTAAATTAACACCCGTCAGAGAAGATAGCAATAGGTGGCACGGAGCCACTGCCCCTGCAGGGGGAGAACAGCATGCCTCCCTTTTTAAGTGAGAGTTCATCCTTTAACCCTCCAGACCAAAATGGAATATAATCTAACACTCTGCCTGTATTTTTGAGAATGCTTTTATATGATTTCATACCCTCAGATGAAAATGCATTCCCCATGCAAGAATAAATGTTTATTGACTGCTTGTGTCAACAGAATATGTACAAGTCAGATCTCCAATGGCTGAGAGGCGTCGGCTGGGTGCCCATTGGCTCTTTGGACGTGGAAAAATGCAAAAGGGCAACTGAAATTTTGAGTGATAAAATCTATCGCCAGCCTCCAGACCAATTCAAATTTACCAGCGTGACTGATTCTCTGGAACAAGTGCTGGCTAAGAATAATGCCATCAATATGAACAAGGTGAGGCTGCAAAATTCAGAGGGTCAAGATGGGGCACTGGGCCTAAAACAATGAAAAAGAAGCATTGTGGAGAAAAGAGAGCACAGAGCCACAAAATGCATCTGTCACCTAGCGCTCTACTCGATATATGTTATATATGTAAATGTTCTGATATTTACTTCAATTATTTTTTCAGAGTTTTAGTAAAATCGCATATTTTTACAGAAAAATAGTCTTTGCATAAAAGGTGCTTGTTCTCATTTTCCTTTTAATTAACATACGTTTCAGATTATCAGAAGACACTTATAAACATCTGTTCCACTGTGAACTCATTATTTAAAGATGTGTATAAGATACATACTGTGTATAAAATCACTCCTGGTTTTTTGTTCATAAAGTTTTTGTGGCCCTGAAATTTCTATTAATTATACATGGAATTTTTTTCCTGATGAATTTATACATTTTCTTTGCTAGCGTTTATACACAGAAGCCTGGGACAAAGACAAGACTCAGATCCACATAATGCCAGACACCCCAGAAATTATGTTAGCAAGGCAGAACAAAATCAACTACAGCGAGGTGAGAGCACGTGCTAATAATTCTTTGACTCTTGCATGCTACTTCTTATTTCAATGGTCTATTCCATAGGTGTATAATCTCAAATGACAGCTTTACAAAGAATCTTAGCTTTTCTAGCTTCATGTGAATAACAACCCTTGCATTTCTCAATCACTATCATCAATGTTAAACTTTGAGGATATGAATAATCATTTGGGAAGTACAAATTACAGGAGCTAATGATTTTAATAGTATCCGTAAGATTATGTAGGCCATTTTATTTTATCAGTTTTTGAAGTTAGGAAATTAGCAATAGACCAAATATACATGTATCTTTCCCTTGTGCTAAAACACAGCTATAGTGAACATATTTCCTGTATATGATATATTGTTCCTAAATCATAGCTTAGGGAGAAATTTAAGATTTTTAGTGTATGAGATTAAAGTCAGGGATTAAAATTACGGTACCACCAAGTAACACTGAGAAAGACAGGGAGGAGGACAGAGGGAGAGTGCAAAGGGGGGACGAGGGGACACTTGTTCAGTGTATGTATCAGAACGTGTGTCCCTGGGTTCTCATCCCAGAACCACAGGTGCTTAGGCGGAGAGCTCCGGCTCCCTCCAGGGCAGGAGTTTGCCTGCCACCCCCCAGCATGCAATAGGTTGTTGAAATGCTTTTCCCTGAGAGTTCTTAGTAACAAGTAGTTTATCTCATAAATCCGTCCATTTGTTGTGGATAATTTATTAGGAAGTGCTTCTGATATATGGACTCATAGCACTTCTCTAAGCAGATCCACGTAGTCCTCTGAAACTGCGCGGAACAAGTCCTCGGAAACGGAGTCTTCCCTGCCTCCACCCCAGATTCTCTTTCTAATCCACATTCCTGGGTGTTCCTCACAGGACATCGCTGGTAAAATGGGACTCTCAGAACTGAACAAAATACTGTTAGTGGGGAATGACTGGTGTAGAATATAACTGATTGTCATATTTTCTCTTCTGGACATTTGACCTCCATTTCTGCACCCAGAGACGGTACACAGGCAGCTGCCACTGGTGGTGCACACAGAAGTTGAATCAACTCAAACTCTGAGACCCTTTAAGTGGGCTAACACTACATCTCCTTTACCTTGCATTTATGCATTTGGTCCTTTATCTGAGTTCAAAGATTGGTATTTATCTCTCCACAATCTCTTCTTCTTAGATTGAGCCTATGTATGGGTTTAGGCCTGTGGAGATTTTTGTGAATCTGAGATTCTGTCCTTAGATGTATTAGGTATTTTACCTGGCTTTGTGCCACCAGAATGAAAATATTGTTTCTGTGACAGCATAGGTCAATAGTACCTTGCTTTTCTGTGAAATATATTTCAGAGAATTTTTATTGCCACCATCTTAACTAATTTTGATTTGGAAGTGATACCATAATTTTAGTGCTTCTATAAATAGTTCTTAATTGTCACCAAAAGCTAAGAACATCAAATCCTTCTCACAAATCAGAGAGGATTGAATTTTTAGTTAAACCTATAATATAGTTCCTATATTGTTTATGAGAAGCATGCATTGTATGTACAGAAATTTTAGGAGACAAAGAACCGCTGTGTCTAGCCACTCAGCATGTCTGGAATTCTCAAGTCTGTCTCTGTGGAAAAGCTCAGAGATGCTATAAAATGGCTCCAGTTCAAGGAGGCCCAGGCAAGCTTCCTCTTCTCCCCCGTGAGTCTCCACTCCACCTGCCCAGACTCTGAGACTTGGGACTTGCCCAATCACTCCCCTCTCTTGTGAAAAAGATAAGAACTTTTGTGTTGGTTTCCTGTTTTTTATACAATTAAGCACCAACCTTTTGTCTTCTTATCAGGTGTTCTAAGTCCGACTCCAGACTCCCCTAAGTCCTCTTGCGTGTCCCTGGGGCCTCACCCTGCTTGCTTCCACTGCTCCATGCCCTGATTTGTATGTTTCCCTTTGCCCTTGATGTCTATTGAAACCTTGCTTATCACACCAGGTCCAACTCAAAGGTCACCCCCATGTGCAAGAACATCCCTGATTCTCCAGTCAGAATAAATTACTCTTTCCCGGAGCTCTTCCTTAAAAACGTGGTTTGACTTTTCAGCAGCCAGTTCTGAGGGTTTTCAGTCTTTCCCTCAGTTCTCCCAGGAACCTTAAGTTGAAAGAGGTTTCAACCTCATCTTTGATTCCCAGCTACCCAAAGCAGTCACAAACACTGAGTCAGCACAGAATAAACGTGAACTGAATCCATTGTCATGGTCACAGTTAATCAAGTCTTTTCCTTCTATCCACATTTTGCCACCTTAGGGCTGAGTTTCAGCTGGAGTTTTCCAGTAATTTTCAAACCTGATTCATTGTTTGAACTAAAAATTTTAAAACAATACTTAATATGTATAACTAGCTAATTCAACATAAGTATTAAAAAATAAAGGTGCAATCTTTTTACGTCTTCACCTCAGCAAATATGCTGAAGGCTTAGCACTTTCAAAGGTAAGATTATCATAGGCACCATCTCTGGAGAACAGGGGACTTATTTCAGTCCTGTCAATTTTTGGATACAGACGTCAACCTATAACTAATTTTTTTTTTTTTTGGTCCCAATTTAGAGTCTTTACAAACTTGCCAATGAAGAAGCAAAGAAAAAAGGCTATGACTTGAGAAGTGACGCCATCCCGATTGTGGCAGCCAAGGCCTCCAGGGACATAATCAGTGATGTGAGTTGCCAATTCCATTCTGAATATGTGGTCAGACTGATGTGACATTTTCATCTAACTGAATCTTGAACAAGAATGTTTCTGGGCCTTTGAAAATATGTCCTGATGTATTTGGGAATTTTTTAAAACCTGGTTGACGAGGAAATGAAAATTTGATGTTTTTATTTATTTATTTATTTTTATTTTTTTAGGACACATTAAAATTTGTTTTAATACTTTTTTGGGGAAAATAATATCACACTTTCAGTGAATGAACAAGAAAGAAAATTTGATGTTTTTAAAAAGGGGTTTGTGACCCATAGAATACAGTGTCTTTGGTGAAACCTGGTCCCCTGAGAAGAGAGAAAGGTTCATTCCCCTGTAAACTGTTAAAGTGCAACTGCATGCATGGAGACACTAATATAAAAATTACCATTACGCTTATAGAAAAGCATATAGAAAGCATAACTCACAAACTTAACCTCTCCCAGTGAGAAGCAGGGGCTGGCTTTATGTAGCATTTTAATACACAATATTTAAAAATCCATATGACACTTGCTATTACAATTTACCTTTGAAAAGAAGGTAGTTGATCAGTGCCAGAGGTGAGTACTGACTCAAGCTCCTGTCCTTCACAATAGCCCCTAGCCATGTAGCACAGGCCTCCCAGAGTAAAGCTATCATGCTTTCCCTCTGCAATTCTTGAGGAACAGATTACTGCCAATCAAGGCCCAATAGTCAAGATTATAGTAACATGTAACATGCCATCCTTTATACTGGAAAACCATGCTAGTGACATACTTTCATTTATGTATTTCGGGTCCTCTCAACAAATAGATTTATGTCCATAATAGTAAATAATTAAATAATAATAACCGAGAAGTTTTGAAAACTGTGCTAAGAGCTTTACACCCATTATCTCCTTTATTCTTTTCATAATAATTACCCTAGGATGTAGATTTCATTGTTATCCCCGTTTAGTGGATTATTTAAGCAACTTGCCTAAATCAAACTCTCAGTGGATGGTGGAAGTTGAGACTCCAGACAATCTCGTTCCTTTGCAGGATACATCCTGCTCCCCACTGGTTCCCCTATGCTTTCTCAGTCAGGTGTCTCTGAGACAAGAAGTCTGTAATTTGGACAATTGGCTTGATTCCAGAGCTGAGTCCTGGACGTGAATAATAAAAACATCATTGACTTACGTGGGACTAGAGCCCATAACCTTGTGAAGAGAGTGCTGTAATCCATTGGGTTGACTTTCAGCTTTGCTATCATGATGGGTTTTTCAAAATAATGCTGAAAAATTGCCACTGCTGCTGAGAGCATAAATCTAATATAAAGTAATCAATTCTCTTTTGTTGCTTTGCATGGGTAGTTCTTGACCTAGAGTACGTCATGCTTGCAGGAGCTGGTCACTCGTTTTACTGCTTATTCAACATGCAATACCACCAAATGCATCCCTTTCTTGACATACTTTTATATATAGGATCCAATTCTCCAATTTCCCTGGTTCAAATGGTCTCCCCCTGACTTCTACAGGTGACCTTTCCCTACCATGTGTTCTTACTGTTTCCAGAATTATTCCTTATCACCAGGATATAGGTGAATTTGTGTATAAACTACAATTATATGAATTTTATCTATCTTACTACCTTGACAGGCTTCCAGGATAAAGGCCAGGCCACTGGCTTGAGTTGGTCCTTATTAACAAAACTCAATTGACTATGTAAATAAGATGATTTTGTACAGACTTGTGGCCTCTAAGAGCTTAGAATAAAAACCCTATTTGTGCATTTTTATTTCAGTACAAATATAAAGATGGTTACCGAAAGCAGCTTGGCCATCACATTGGAGCCAGGGACATCGAAGATGACCCCAAGATGATGTGGTCCATGCACGTGGCCAAGATCCAGAGTGACAGGGAGTACAAGAAGGACTTTGAGAAATGGAAGACCAAGTTCAGCAGCCCTGTGGACATGCTGGGGGTGGTGCTGGCTAAGAAGTGCCAGACCCTGGTCAGTGATGTGGACTACAAGAACTACCTGCACCAGTGGACGTGTCTGCCCGACCAGAATGACGTTATCCATGCCCGGCAGGCCTATGACCTCCAGAGCGATGTGAGTGCAGCATCCGTAACAGAGCTTTGTGTAGAAATGATTGAAACTGTGTGAACATTTACTTTTATATACAATCCATTGACCTATTCAAGTTCAGGTGTATTGGTCAGTGAATGAGATTTGAATTAGAATACAGTTTATTGCCTTCTTATGAGTACACTGATAGGCTTCATAAGGAAGTAAAATTGACAGGGTTGACTTGATTGTACAAAAACAAAACTGGGATTAAGTCATGTTAGGACTTAGGGTCCACTAGAGGGAGACATTTTCTTGAATTCTTTTAAAGAAAAAGAATTTTCATTTAAAAAAGAAAATTAATTTGGAATTTGTTTTTGATTTCCTTATAAAACAAGTGAGGTTATATGCTAATGCGCACTACAATGCCAAGTATTATTCTTATGAAATAAAAGAAGTTGCTGTGTGCAGAAGCTATTGACCGTTTCATGGATACTTCCTTTTCTTTGTGTGGCTGTCTCTATGGACGGGCCACATAGGACCTGGGGTCTATTGGAAGCAGACGCGCTATCTCAGATCTGGGTGTGAGAAGCACATTTCCTGCATGATATATTTTATAAACATTTGAAGGAATTAAAGCATCAGAGAGCTTTTGAGAATAAAACTAATTCATCATAATTATGCATTAATTGGTTGTTCCTAGAAACTTACAGCCCACCTGAGAAAACTCCCACGTCTGTTCTGTAGCTTTTGACATACAGAACTCTGTGTTTTGCAATCTCTCCAAAAAAAAAAGGTTCTGCCTGCAGATAAAAAGGAGTTTAAAAGGGTTGATGTCACCCACAGAGTGGCAACACTGACAGAATGCTCACCATCTGTCTATGTGTCGGGTACCTTCCCTAGATTGCCTCCCTCAGTCTGTGATATGGCCTTCATAATGTGGGAAAGATTTGAAAGTTAATACACACTCCAGAGATACAAAACCTTATTGTTCTGATTCAGGCTGTTGTTATTTAGGGAGCAGTAATTGGTCAGAACAGGGCAATTTTAACAGGCTATTTGTCTAGACCGCAAAATACCAGTTGCTACTTTCTACTTAGTTGCTGTTACAGGTGAAATCCTTCCAAGGAGCTGAGCAAAGGTCCAATCCATGGATGTAAATTAGTTACCAATACTCAATGGGCACATAAAAATCATTAGTAAAAAACCCCAATTAAAACAATGTAATGATAATGACATGGCAAGATAATTCTATAAAAGAATCTGTGCTTCCATCTTGAGGGAAGAGACTAGGAACCCAGACTAATGAAATGGTCATTTACTGCCCTGAATCAGAGACAGGGTTGTGGCTGTCAAGGATCTGCCTGGGAGCTTCAGAGATTCTACATCATTATTATATTTTAACTTCTCTCTCTCTTTTTTAAAGATCATTATAGATATTTTGAAATATAAGAAAAACTACATGGAAGGCAATAATAATCTAATAGTATCCAACCATTAGAAAACCCCACTTCCATTCCTATGATTTATCCACCCACGTTGTTTCACGTGCTACTTTTTCTGTTAACATTCTATTAATGACACTTTGACATGTCATCCATATTCTTTAAAAATGAGGCTTTTAATAGCTACAGAGTATTTCATTTGGCTAGGGCTAAAATTGTGTTACTGAAGCCCATTGTCGGACACGTGAGTGGGTGCTCTCAGTGTGAGTTGGCATTCTTGTCCTGCACATGGATGTTATAATCGTGATAACATCCACTTAACCTACAGACAAAAGATACCAATTTTGATCATTCCACTCTTAAGAACTTGAAATATTTGATAACTTTTTATTTTGGCAAGGAGACATTTCTGGGTCATTTTTGAACATAGTTGCTCTTTTAGTCTGCCTAATACAGTGAGCTTGTTTTCTATAAAAAGAAAATAGAATTACACTTTATTATTGATTCCATTTGCATCTTTCCCTAAATCTTTTGGTCTTAATGAAGTGTTTCTGCTTTTTTCCTCTTCTCAGAATATTTACAAGTCAGATCTCCAGTGGCTGAAAGGCATCGGCTGGATCCCCATTGGGTCTCTCGAAGAGGTCAAGTGCAAGAGGGCTGCGGAAATACTGAGCGACACCATCTACCGCCAGCCTCCAGACCAGCTGAAGTTTACTAGCGTGACTGACTCTCTGGAGCAGGTGCTGGCCAAGAACAACGCCATTAACATGAACAAGGTGAGCCCCAGCTGCCTTAAGCTTTTCCAAGATGCCAAAAGATACTGTTACACTTTAATGACTGGTGGAGGCAAAGTTATCCATGAAGATACAGAGTCACACTTACCTTTTAAATCACATATGTGAGATCCTCTAAATAAGTTCCATTATTCCTGGTTTCAATCTTGATAGCTAGCAATAAGACTCAAACTTCCAAGTCTGGCTTCTTTTTCCTAATTAGGTCAATATTAACCTTACTTTAATTTGCCTTTTTGTAATTCTGATTTCAAATGACTTTTGATCAATATCCTATCTTCTTTTGTAGCGTTTGTACACAGAGGCCTGGGACAAAGACAAAACTCAGATTCATATAATGCCTGATACACCAGAGATAATGTTGGCAAGGCAGAACAAAATCAACTACAGTGAGGTAGGGGCAAAATTCTGTGGTGCTATAGTTAAACTTTGTTGTGGTTATTTGTTTTTTGATACTTAGTTTGGTGGAGATTCTGGGGCCTTAGCTGTGCGTGCCTGTAGCTCTTTTGTATGAAGACTCAGCCCATCCAACTTTTCATCTCTGCACTGAATATTATGTTTTATAGGATTCCACAGGCAAACTGAAGTTATACTGTCTTTTCTGTTTATGGCCATTTCCAGTGTGAATCAGTGGGACTGAGTAGTATTTTTGGTATTTCCAAGGGGTAGAATTGTCAGATAAAATGCTAGACCATTATTTATACTAAAGCATTATTTGTTAATCATCTGAAACTCAAGTTCAACTGGGTATACTGTATGTTTATTTTCTAAATCTGTTACCCTTACTAAAGTGGCTTGTACTAATGTGTACCTCTTCCCTGCTTGGATCCTGAATAAAATTAAGAAACAAAACGAAAGGATAGAAATAGAAGTCAAAATTTCCCTTTTTTGGGTGGCTCCTGTGGCTCCGCGAGTAGGGCGCCGGCCCCATATACCGAAGGTGGCAGGTTCAAGCCCAGCCTCGGCCGAACTGCAAAACAAAAAAATAGCCGGGCGCTGGGGCGGGCGCCTGTAGTCCCAGCTACTAGGGAGGCTGAGGCAAGAGCAGTGTGACGCCACGG
>CAUYON010209772.1:0-29786 GCA_963573935.1 Arctocebus calabarensis | reverse complement strand
GACAGAGTCTCACTTTGTGGCCCTCAGTAGAGTACCATGGTGTCATAGCTCACAGCAACCTCCAACTCATTAGGCTTAAGTGATTCTCTTGCCTCAGCCTCCCAAGTAGCTGGGATTACAGGAGCCTGCCAGAATGCCCGGTTTTATTTATTTTTTGAGACAGAGCCCCAAGCTGTCACCCTGGATAGAGTGCTGTGGCATCACAGCTCACAGCAACCTCCAATTCCTGGGCTCAAGGAATTCCTGCCTCTGCCTCCCAAGTAGCTGGGACTACAGGCGCCTCCCACAAAGCCCGGCCATTTTTTGGTTGCAGCTGTCATTGTTGTTTGGCGGGCCCAGGCTGGATTCGAACCTGCCAGCTCAGGTGTATGTGGCTGGCGCCTTAGCCCGTTGAGCCACCAGCGCCGAGCCCCCCAGCTTTATTTTAACAGAGACGAGGTCTCACTCTGGCTCTTGCTGGTCTTCTGAGCTCAAGGCAATCCACCCACTTCGGCCTCCCAGGGTGCTAGGATTACAAGCATGAGCCACCATGCCTAGCCTGCTAATCTGTATCTTTAAAGGGAAGCATTTAATCCACTTACATTCAAGGTTGACCTTGATACGTGAAGCTTCCTTTTTGTCATATTGTTAGTTGATTTCTAGTTGTTTTATAAATTTTATTAATCTTTTTTGTCTTTGTGGTTTGCCAAACTTCTCCCACGTTGCTATGTAATTCTTGTTCTCTTTTGTGTGTTTTATAAGACCTGTGGGCTTTATATTTTCATGTGTTTTCATGATGGTAAATAATGATCTTTTGGTTCCATGTTTAAGCCTCCTCTGCACATTTTCTGTAGTATCAGTTTAGTGGTGACCAGTTCTCACAGTATTTGCTTAAGAAAGACTTAATTTCTGCACTTATGAAGCTTATTCTGGCAAGATATGAGATTCTTCGCTGACAGGTTTTTTTTCTTTTTCTTTCAGCACTTAGAAAAGCCATTCCATTCTCTTCTGGCCTATAATATCTACTGAGGTCAGCTGTTAGTCTGATAGGGTTTCCTTTATAGGAAATCAGTTTTCTGTTGCTAATTTTAAGATTTGCTCTTTGACTTCAATTTTTTTCATTCTGATTATAATACACTATGGTGAAGTCTTTTTGCCTGATGATCAATGGGACCCTTGTATTTGAGCATCTTTCTTGCTAGTCCTAACTAGAAGGGGGCTAAAGCTGTATAACCCAATTTTAGTCCAATGGCAGGCTGCAGCCCAGAGTCAAACTCTCATAATGGTGCCTTGGACCTGCCATTGTAAAGGCTGAGGGCCACACCCAGGTAAGCAGCATGGAAAATGCTCTGTGCTCAGTTGTCAGCAGGAGCACACAGCCGGACAGTGGAGACCTTCTCAGGGTTCATGGGCGAACCTTGGCTTCTCGACCTCTCCTTGAAGCCATGCAGCGGCTGCTCGTGTGCTGCAGTCCTCCAGCACCTAACCTCTCAGGATGGCACTCAACTCAAGCTGCTCTAGGATCGGATGCCTGGGGGATTCTACTCAGGTACAATCTCCAAGTAGCTCCCTATTATGGGCCTGAGATTTGGCCTATAATTTGGGGAGGTTCTCTTGTAGCATAGACTGTGGAAGCTCATCTTGCAAAGTAGTCTTGAAGGCTTCTTCCTTACTAGGGAAACTTGTTTCCCTACATCCAAAGAGCTTCTCTCAGCTGTTAGCCAGTTCCCGGGTGAGTAAACTGCCCTGAACCCTCTCCATTCCCACTTTTGGTGCTTTCCATCACTTTGCGGGTGAATCCTAGAATTCTCTCCTAGATAACCTGTTCGAAAATGTGAGAATCTGTTGATTCTCTCCAGAAGGCATGACTTTCCTTTTACAATAGCCTCTATGTGCATATTCAAAACATATAATTGAATGTGTTTAATGAATTAGTTGCTAAGTAAATAATGTAATGTACAATATCAGATGCCAATATTGCCATTACTATTTTCAAAAAATTGTCACACTCCTGAAGGAACCAAATTAAACATCTGGTTTTTCATTACATTGTAAAATATTTACTGAAGGCCAGTTATATACCATACTTTCTGGCACCACACCCCCCAAATGTGGGGTGAACAGGTAGATGAAGTCACTGTACTTACCAAGCACAAATCTCACTAATGAAAATCTCATAGGTTATTAAGCCAAGCATCCTTGAACAGTGTTTTGATGCCCTTCCCTCTATAAAGTTAAAAAGTTTGAGGAAACAAATTCTTATAAAATGGAAAACTTTAATTGTTTAAAGCAAAGGCACAAGTAAACATTTTAAGTTATACAATGTTACAATAAATTCCAACAGGAAAATGAAATACATTATAACTTTGCATCTCTCTGGTATATCAAACGTATTATTCTACCATCTCCTCTTTGAGGTGAAAAGAAATACGTAGGTCAATAGGCGTGACGTAAAACTTGGATTATAAATAGCATCTACTATTCTTTTAACCAGAACTTTTAATTTCAGTAGAATTTTTAAAACTTACTTTTTTATTATTGACAGAGCAGCAATTACTTTCAAACCCAAACTCACTGTTTTAATAAGTAATTCACTGACTTCATGAAATGTTAGTTGACAGTGTCTGGTACTACATTAATCAAGCTGGTCATGAGTTTTACCAAAATGTAATTCATATATTTACTTTACTTTAAATCTGAATGGTATAGTGCATTATGTAAAAGATAAATGAGAACGAGGAACCATATGATTTCTTATGATGTCAAAAATAATGCATTTTAATAGGTCTAGATCTTATTTTCAATCAAAGGCACTATCTGGAGAATAACAAGCTGCATGTTCAAAGCTGAAAAAAAAATTTTTCCCCCTTTTTTCCTTCTAATACAACTGGCCAGTCAGTTGGAATGTGATGTCTCAGTTAGTTAGTAAACATTGAGTGCCTTTTATCTAGCAAAAAGAAAAAAAAAATTATTCTTTCTTGTTCGTTTGTTTTTAGAGACAGGGTCTCACTCTGTTGCCATGGCTGTAGTGCAATGGCTATTTATAGGCACAATCATAGCGCACTATTGCCTGAAATTCTTACCTTCGCCTTCTAAGTATCTGAGACTCTAGATGGGTGCCAATTTTTAAAAAGGCTGTTGAAGTGGTTTTTGATCTAAAATCTCTCTGCTTGATTACCTCAAGGCAACTTCCATTTCATTCAGATCATTACAGCCTCTACTCTCAGCCTTTGAACCCAGGATGGCAATGACACCAGGCAGGTAATATCTCAAGTTAGCCAGTTTTCCTATGGTGAGTCATTTCATTCCTCCTTTGCCCCCTAAATAGTCCTCAACTCTAAGTGTTCAACTGAGTAACATTTAAATAACACAAAAATATCAATAATTAAGTAAAGATAATCCATCAAGAAAACAGTGTTTAATGCCTCAGAATCTCAAACAACATACTTATATTAATCTGGATTAAATCAGGGCATAGTATTCTTTTGCATCTTAAAGGCCAGGAAGATTTTAAACTCTTGTAAGGTTTATTGGAATCAAAGTTGGTTTTTTTTTTTTTTTTTGAGACAAGAGTTTCACTTTGCCACCCTTGGTAGAGTGCCATGGCGTCATAGCTCACAGCAATCTCAAATTCTTAGGCCCAAGTGATTCTCTTGCCTCAGCCTCTCAGTAGCTGAGACTACTGGTGCCAGCCACAATGCCTGGCTATTTTTAGAGATGGGGTCTCGCTCCAGCTCAGGCTGGGCTTGAACCTGTAAGCTCAGGCAATCTACCCACCTCAGCCTACCAGAATGCTAGGATTACAGGTGTAAGTCACTGTGCCTGGCTGAATCAAAGATCTTGAATGAGAAGCGTGATGTTTCCAGTTTTTCACTGTCCAAATTAGAAGAATATCAAGAGAGTAAGATTCATTTACCATGATTCCTCTTTTGTATATTCTATTGGTTAGGAAAATCTAGGCCACGTTCTTTTATCATCTAACTCCTAATCAGAAATGGTATGTAGGCAATTTCCTAAGAATATCTTTTAAAGTTTAGAATTCAAACATAATTCTAGAAAACTGTTATTATTTTAAAGTCAAATTATAGCATTTACTCAATGAAGCTTACCTTAAAGGTCAATGCTACATGCTTTAAAGAGCAATGCTAAAATTCTGGAATTCTTTCCTTTCTTTCTCTCTCTACAGACAGGTATTCTTCCAAAAGTTTCAATGGACCAAAGACTTCATTGTATAAGACATCTGACATATTTTCCATTTTGAATAGTTCTGAGCATGATATCCATGCAATTTTACATTTCCAAATCATTAGCTCAAAAAGTAAAATCATATGGTTTGTTCTATTGAGCCAAACCGAAGAAGTAAACTTCAATTTCAGGGTGTCTGGATCAAGAGTTAGCAAACCTTTTCTGTAAAGGGCCAGATAGTAAATATTTTAGACTCTATAGGCCAAATGGTCTGTTAAAACTATCCACTCTGCCATTGTAGCACAAAAGCAGCCATAGACAATATGTAAACAGGTAAGAATGGGCATGCGCCCATAAAACTTTATTTATGAATACTGAAATTTGAATTTCATGTAACTTTCATGTGACACAAAATATTTTTTAATTTTTTCCCATTTTTAAAAAAGTAAAAACAGGCAGCTGACTGGAATTATCTCATGGGCTGCAGTTTGTTGACCTTTGGTTCACATCCTTCAGATTTCTAGACATGGGGGTCAAATCAAGAATGTGACCACAAATCATCTCACTTCACTTAAGTATTGATAGCCATTAGGCTGATAGTAAAGAACCCCAAAAGAGAATCCGAATAGCATCAGACAATTCTAGCAGTACTGACTACATTCATAAACAGTGTAGAGTGTTGATATTCTCATATCTTCATCTGTAATTATATTCATTTAAATCAAATTCATTTAAATCACATCGTCAGAAAACTGAGAAATATTCACTAGCTCAACCTTTCAAAACCTTTGGATTAAAAATCTTGTCCCTGAGGCAGTGCCTGTGGCTCAGGGAGTAGGGTGCTGGCCCCATAAACCAGAGGTGGCAGGTTCAAACCTGGCCCCAGCCAGAAACTGAAAAAAAAAAAAAAAAATCTTGTCCCTGGTACTTACTGGCTTGGGACCACCGGTAAATTTACTTAAGCACTAGAATCTGCCCTGGTGCTCTGGATAGACACAGAAGGCATGTTTTTGATCTCATTTCTCAGGCAAATAGCTACAAAGGCCTTGCTGGAGGCTTAACTCTTGGTTTTAGAAAGAAAACAACTTTTGTCTCTGCTACTCCACTTCATCAAATAACTTCTTTTCCTGCATGAACACACTGTGCAAAGTGATGCACATACAGAGTTCTACTTTTCTCTTTTCCCCCAAAGCTATTTTTTTCATAGCCTGGTATCAAAAATGAGAGTGGAAAGTGCCCAGTCAACACATTCCTGTCACCTTTCCATAGTAGAAATGTAATTTGGGTGTTTCCTCCAATTTATGACAGCTAATGACAATATTCCATTTTCTAGGGGAAAAAAAGTCTGAATTGTAAAAAAAGGAAAAACTGGTAGGAAAAAGATTCTTATGGCTTTATCTATAGATTAAAAACTAGAGAATCTGAAGATATTCATAGATTATTTGTAGATATAACTGCTGTGCATCTTGGAGCTTAGCACATTACTTAAATTATATTAAGTAGCATATAAACACTAAGTAGTATGTGCTATAACCTGTTTAACCATGAAAACCTCATCACATATATAGGAAGTAAAAGATTTTACCAATAGTGTTTTTGAATAGGCAGCAGTTATGAATCTGTTAGCGTTGAATGCTAAAGCTCTTAAAATACTAGTGTTTGGTTTTATTTTTACTTTTCAATTTACTTTTAACCTATTATTTACAGAAGTGCTGCTAGAATGCTGAAAGCAGTCATTTTGCAACATGTAAGGTCATCATATAAAATGGTACTGGGGCTGGTGTGCAGATTCATAAACATATACAACAAATGAAGAATGTATTTATAGTTAACCTACTATGACCAGTAACTAACACATGAAAGCATGATATGCACATAAAAATTAAAAATTAAAAGAAAACTTAAAACTCTCAAAACAGACAACCATTCATTTTTGTTTATGAATTTATATAGAAAAAAGGTTTTGTGTCTGGGAACTTTCAGTGACCCACTAATAAAACAGTAATTTTCATGGGAAAAAAATACTCCCAACACAAAACAGAAGGTAATTAAGATGTATGTCTTGGTCAAATGTCTGCAGACAGGCCACCTTGAAAACAAATTGATAAACATAAATATACAATTTGTTCACAGAGCATAAAATATTGCACAAGAGCAGTTTTGTGTGAAGAAAATAATTTGCCATAGTTTTGAACTTCAAAATGGTTCCCACAAATATAGTTGCATTTTCTAAACAAGCAACACTAATATTCAGTAATACTGTTAGGATCTTATTTTACCCATTAACCACATTCCAGTCTACTTTATGGCAATGGTTAAGTCAGTGGTAAAGATTTGGCAAAGATTAAAAGTCAGATAAGATTGTAAAATATATATGTACATATGAAACAGATTAAGTTCCCAAATCCCTAATCATATAACTGATCCCTTAAAGAAATCCGCAGTGTAGGTCACAGTGATGGTCAGACAGTGGTTGAGTATGACTCTCTTCTTCTTGGGGGCCGCTCTTTTTGGCCCACTCCATCGCGCTCTCTGGTCTCCAGGACACTGTCTTCTGTTTCACTCTCACTACCATCTGCCACAGCAGGGTTCAAAGACATTGGGCCAGATTTTCTGTGCAAAGGAAAACCAATGCCACCTTCTTGTAAGGAGTTATCTATAAAATCTTCATCGGAGGAATGGAATGATTGATCATCTCCAATCAAATGGTTGACAATGTGGATTCCATCAAAAGGAGGTTGGCCTGAGAAGCCCATCTGGCCTTTTAGGCACCTGAGCTGTTAAAACAAAATCCAAGTCAGTATATTCAAATGGAGGAAACACACACACATACACACACACGTGAGCGCACCCGCGCGCGCAAAGCACCAAAAATCGAGACCTTTCATGTTTAAGAGAGAAGACACATAATCAATAACTACCAAGTTTTTAGTGCCTTTTATGTGTTATACATGAGCATGTAACTTATTTTAACTGAATCATCACAACAATCTTTTATGGTAGATTTTTTTTATTCTCATGCTACAGATTAGAAAATAGAGAATCAGGAGGAGTAACCTGCTAAGGACATAAAGCTAACTGCAGAGTTTAGATCCAAACTGGATCTTTATTACCCTAGAGAGAATATAATAAATTCCATGCACCCATCTCCTAATTTCAACAATTAAAACACATCATGGGCAATCCTGTTACATTATACCTCTCTTGTTCCTGGATAATTTTGAGGTAAACCCCAGACGTCCTACCAGTTATCTGTAAATATTTTACTTGCATTTCTAGAAGACAGAAACTTAAAGACCATACTCTTAACTATCACACATCTCACACCATCTTGAGAGAACACGTCTCCATAACTGAGCATTAAAGATGATTTGCAAACCATTAAAATTTGCTAAGGGTCTCCATCCTGTTATAAGACCCCCAAAGACTACTGTAGCACTATCACTCACAGCACAGGAGTGCCAGTCGGGTGTAACATTTCTGCCTTCTGTCCCCTCCCAGAGGGAGGGACTTCTCTCACCACAAAGTAAGAGAGAGGGGTGGCGCGCACACATGGCTTTCCTTCCCCTTCCATCTTTGGGAAACAGGTTCTGTTTCTCTGCCCCTGGGGTTTCAGAGGACCAGAACCTCATGTGGGGTGAAGAGGTCAAATGCCACCTATTACTTGGTGAGGAAGCCTGACTAATTCTAGACTTCAGAATTGAAAAACTAAACTGTTGTCTCTTCTAAATCAAAACCACATTTTCCAAAGCCAGTTTTATTTAGGATTAAAGGTGATTTCTTTTCATCAACTCCTTTGCCAAGTTTCTTCAACCCCTCAAACCTACCATTGGGAAGACAACAGCCCTATCCTCAAGAGTTTTGCTTTAGATATAAAGTTTAATTTTGATATCCCATTGCTGATTTCATTTCTGCCATGCACCATGAATTTGCTCCTACAATAAAACCAGTAACAAAAATAAACAAAAAATAATTAGCTACCAAGTTACCTACCTTGGCTATTAATAAAGAATCTTGCTGAAACATACTCCATGTCTCCTACCCTCATCCTTGTTTATCAGGGACGAACTCCTAGTCACTATCTTTCAGATCTCCAGATAAGGCTATGTGAAATATTCAGGAAATATTACACACACTTTCAAAACTAACGGTCTGAGAGTAAAGACCTGACAGCCTTGCCATAATACCTCCCAGCTTTCCTGATGGACTCCCAGGAAGCAGTGAAGAAACCTCAGCACTTCCCTGCTTGTATATGATAATGGGAAACAGGAAAGACGCTGGGACTAAGTACAGTGAAATCTGGCTGAAGGAGACCTTCGACTCCTTGTGCACAAGAAATCCTTGTGCTCTAGATCAAGAGGAAAAAATTATAGTAAGGTACAATGCAATTTAAATAATATCTTTCTCCTTGGCAGAAGGGATCTATACTTGGAGTTGCATCTTTAGGAGAGGGTCACAGAGCACCACAAAGACATCCTCAAGGTTGTGATACTCGCTGTGTTATTACAACTGCCACATTCTGATGCAACATCCTATCACCACATTGCAACACATGATTTATAGCTCGAAGTGCAAAATTAAGTCAGTTAATCTCTTCCTTTCTCTTTTTCCCCAGACCTTTTTAAAGAAGTAACATGGAACTGCATCTTCCTTCTTCCTGGCTGTTATCGAGGAGAACCATGGCAGGAGAACCACAACTTCCCGGTTGTCTTTGCTCTAACAAAATCTATAGAAATTCAAACACTGCAGCTTCATATCAGATGCAATTATAGAAAATTAACTATGTTGAGAGGTCATTTCCTCAACCTCAAAGGAATCTGTTTATTTGAGAACTACTAATATACAGTAGCAAAGGCAGAGGAATTTTGGGGGGGGGGGATAAAAAATGGTGAAGGTAAAAGGACTAGCTGGTAAACTCAAGCTTATCTCTTGGACTTAGGAACGTGCATACTGGTGCTGAAGGAGGAGGCGGCCTATCAGACTCTGGTAAATGGGCATGTGGGCAAGGAATTCTAGGGTACCTAGTACCCAGAAAAAGGTATATCTGGGGTCAACTTCAGGTGGGTGTGTCCCCTGGGAGTCCTTATGCTGTGGACAGGGGGTTGACTGGAAGGAGGCCACTGGGGGGCCTCTAATATGTTGGGGGTAGGGACTCTGCTTACCTGGCTCTAAACACTATACTGCTTATCTTTACTACCAGACTTTCAGGAGCTAATATATTTATTAAGACAAGAGTCTTACTTTGTCACCCTCAGAAGAGTGCAATGGAGTCATAGCTCACAGCAAACTCAAACTCTTAGGCATAAGTGTGTGTATTTTTTTTTCTTATTTTATTTTTATTTTATTACTTTTTTGAGACAGAGCCTCAAGCTGTCACCCTGGATAGAGTGCTATGGCATCACAGCTCACAGCAACCTCCAACTCCTGGGCTCAAGGGAGTCTCTTGCCTCTGCCTCCCAAGTAGCTGGGACTACAGGCTCCCGCCACAACGCACGGCCATTTTTTGGTTGCAGCTGTCATTGTTTGTTTGGCGGGCCTGGGCTGGATTCGAACCCGCCAGCTCAGGTGTACATGGCTGGCACCTTAGTCTGTTGAGCCACAGGCGCCGAGCCATTTTTTTTTTTTTTTCTTAAGACAAGATTCTCACTTTGTTGCCCTCAGAAGAATGCTGTGGAGTCATAGCTCATAGCAACCTCAAACTCTTGGCCTTAAGCAATTCTCTTGCCTCAGTCTACCAAGTAGCTGGGACTACAGGTGCCCCATGCAACACCCAGGTATTTTTTTGTTGTCGTTGTTATTGTTGTTTGGGAGGCCCAGGCTGGGTTTGAACCAGGTTCCTGCCAGCCCCAGTGTATGTGGCTGGTATCCTAGCTGCTAAGCTATAGGCGCCAAGCCCTTATTTCAAAATAATAGCCACTAATCTGCATAAGGAGAACTGAGGTATGATAACTGAAGTAGATTCCTTCTAAAAATTTTTTTAAAAAAATGTAAACCTCCTAGAGTCCTAAGGATTTAAATCTTGAGAGTAACATCCAGAATGTACATTCTTCACATGCATCTCAGGGCATTCTGGTACACAATCAGCTCTCTTTATCTGTGGGGTCGGTATCTATAAGTTCAACCAACTGCAGACTGCAAATAATCAGGAAGAAAAAGGGATGGTTGTGCCTGTACTGAACAAATACAGACTTTTACACTTATCATTATTCCCTAAATGATAACGTATAAGAACTATTTACATTGTATTAGGTGTTACAAGTAATTTAGAGGTGATTTAAAATGGATGGGAGGATGTCTGTAGGTTATATGCAAATGCTATGACATTTTACATTAGGAACTTGAGAATCTGTGGACTTTGGTATCCATGGGGGTCCTGGAACCAGTATCCTCCACAGATACTAGGGAATGACTTTACTTTTGTTTGAAAGTCACTGTGGTAGATCTGTTCAAACCAAAAGGGGCTAAGCCAGAAAGGAATTGATTTAACTGAAATGGAACTCTTAACCACCAAGACAAAAGTGCTTCTGAACTAGGAACACCTCTGCCTTGTGTGTGTCTGGATATGAAAGTGGATGCCATCTTTCCAGTAGTACAACCAAGCTGTTCTGGGCCAACTCCACCATCTGGTGGTTGACATAAGAAACAACTGTTTAAACAGTCTTTTTCTGGAACTTTCTCCTGTTATAGAGGTAGAATCAAAAACATCTATGTTCAAAGAAGCTAAATAATTCTGATGCACATCCCAGGGTAAGGATCAGTACTCTAGGCACTGGTTTTTTGTCTGTTTGGTTTCATCTGAGATCTCTGTGTCAATCAAAGGATCAGGAATATAACTCACTCTGTCTTAAAAAGTACATATATATAATTTAGAATATATTTTAAATATTGTCTTTCCTAATTTTTCAATAAATGCTGTCGGAAAATCTTCACAACACTGAGCAAAAACAAAAATTCTTTACTTGTGAAATGCCAGTAATTAAAAAAAAAGTGTTATGTTTCCAAGTGAAATTAGATATGGATTTAAAACTCACTGCAAGTGTCCGGATGTACTTTTGCGATTCACCAAGGAAATAGAAATATGAGGAATCCCTGGAATTTTAATTAAGGGACTCTTCTCTGGGGAATCTTGGGATTTCTCAAAGAAGGGTCTCAGATAGATCACCCTACAATGAAAGTAATAATAAATCAACAAGTCCTACCCCAGGATTCAGAACTGCCTGTCAGCTCTGAACAGAGTCAAATGTTACCTAACAGAGGATAGCACCTACAAGAATCTAGGGAACAAGGCAACTACAAAGAAAGAGACTATCTGGGAAAAAGAAAACTTAGAAACCATTCTCTCTGAAGACAGTGTAACTATATAAAAAGAGAAAGGAGGTCTTGAACATAAATTTCTCTTACCTGCAAGTCATGAGCCTTGAGATTGAAAAGGCCTATGAAGTGTCCAGGAGAACTGATAAACATAGACCTAGACCACAGTACACTACCATGAAATTTCAGGACACTTGAAAAATAAAGATACAGCTTCCTGCCCAAACCAAAAACATGTTGTATACAAAAGATTAAGAATCAGAATAGTGTCAGACTTTCAACTACAGAAGATAGTGGAATAGTGCCTTCAAAATTCTGAGAAAAAATCATTTATAGCCTCCATGAAAAAACTTAGAATCCAATGTACTCAGCCCTACTATGAAACTAATTTATAGCTTTCAGATGAAAGCTATAACCCAATTATAGCACAAGAATATGGGGAAAGGGGTAAGGGAGGGGAAAGGGGAGGGAGGACGGGTGGCGGGAGAGTAATTGGTGGGTGCACACTTATGGTACATCTTAGAAGGGTACAGGTGAAACTTACTAAATGTAGAATATAAATGTCTGCATACAATAACTAAGAAAATGCCATGAAAGCTATGTCAACCAGTTCAATGAAAATATTTCAAATTGTATAGAAAACCAGCACATTGTACCCCATGATTGCATTTATGTACACAACCATGATTTAATTTAAAAAAAAAAAGTTAAAAGCTGAATGGCCTTTTTTTGCTTTCTAAACCTCCAACTATAAGACTTGGAATTTGGTAAAACTTTTTAATGGTTTATCTACAATAAACTTTTTTTTTTTTTTTTTTTTTAGGAAGGTAGGTGATGTTCTCCACCAAAATACAGGATACCAAGAAAGAAAAAGACACCTTTTTTCTTTGACTGAGGAAAGAAGAAGGACCCAAGAAAGGGGAAAGGGATCCCTGGAGTGCTGAAAAACGCCCAAGATGACAGCGGTGCAGGCGGCCGCGTGGCATCCAGCTCAGCCAGGCTGAAGACAACTGGGTCAGGTGGGGAGAGATTTCGTCAAGAAGATGGAACTAACAGGACGCCTAAGTTCTGACAGAGGAGATGATGCCTAAGTTCCGACAGAGGAGATGAACACATACAAGACTTTGTGGAATAAACAACAATGACGGCTGCAACCAAAAAATGGCCGGGCGTTGTGGCGGGCGCCTGTACTCCCAGCTACTTGGGAGGTGGAGGCAGGAGACTCGCTTGAGCCCAGGAATTGGAGGTTGCTGTGAGCTATGATGCCCCAGCACTCTATCCAGGGTGACAGCTTGAGGCTCTGTCTCAAAAAAAAAAAAAAAAAAGATATGACCTATTCTTAGGTTTACAGATACCATCATCATCCAGTTTCAAATCTAGGCCCAATGGGGGTATTTTGTGGGATTCGTCACTGAAGAGCATTATCCAATTTTAGACATGTAAACCTATCAATTTACACCTGCGTGAGAGAATCTGAATGTGGAACAGCATCAGAGCCTTCTCTTCTCTTCTCTTCCTCCCTCCACGTCAACCTTCCAGATCACGTTTTGTTCCAGGGTCAACTTCATACCAGGTGATGGACCATATATCCTCGTAGGATAACATATACATCCTTAGGAATATGGCCCTAGCTTACAGGCACTGATAGAACAGCTATTTTTTTTTTCCTGATGCATTTTTCCTTGCAGCAAAGAAAAACTATTTCTTTCTTTTTTTTTGAGACAGAGCCTCAAGCTATCACCCTGGATAGAGTGCCGTGGCATCACAGCTCACAGCAACCTCCAACTCCTGGGCTCAAGCGAGTCTCCTGCCTCTGCCTCCCAAGTAGCTGGGACTACAGGCACCCGCCACAACGCCCGGCTAGTATTTTGGGGGTTGCAGCCGTCATTGTTGTTTGGTGGGCCCGGGCTGGATTTGAACCCGCCAACTCAGGTGTATGTGGCTGGTGCCTTAGCCCGTTGAGCCACAGGCGCCGAGCCTAAACCTTTGGTTTTGATACTGCTTGTGTCTTAACACATAACAGAATAAATCTCTAAGTGGCAACAAATATTTAACAACTCAGTCACATTTGCTGTTTCTTTGTGTTCAAGTATACTTAAGCTCATGCTTTCATATTTTACATCTAAAATTGCTAGTATAACAAATTTCTGTTCTGAGACCTGAGTTAATGGAGTCCAGTGGTCCCTCTGCAGTTACAGCTCATGATAGGTAGAATTTTAAGATGCCCACCCAATTTTCAATCCCTGGTGTACACATGTACGTCATTATGAACATTTTGAGATGCACAAATTCAAGAACCATAAAACCCACATGGACGGAAACAAGTGAAGCCCTCCCAGCAACACTGATAAGTCCAGCAAGTTGAAACTTGCACAGATGAATCAGAAAAGGTGCTGTCAGCTGTGTTTCTTGGAAGTGAAATGATGAACCATAATATTCTTTCTCAAAACTTTCATAGTGACCTATGTATGGCTTCTTCTAGTTACTCAACCAAATACAACTGTAAGTGCTGCCAATGCAAGCATTTCACAGATAAAATTAAGGCCCCAAACTAACTGACCTTAATATAGAGATTCTTATCCAGGTGAGCCTTTTAAATTTGAATCTAAAGGTGACAGAAGTCAGAGACTCAAAACAGAGATTCACAGAAGTGAACTCTCTGCTCTGGATTCAACAGGTGGAGCCCAAGTGGTAAGGAACAGCAAACAGACTTTAGGAACTGACAGCAGCCCCAGCTGACAGCAGGCACAGTCCACACGGACCGCAGTCCTATAACCCCTGGGAAATGGATTTTGCTACAACCCATGAGCTGTGACAAGGATCCCGAGTTGCAGATGAGAATGCAGCCCAGATAGCACTTCAACTGTAGCCTTCTGAGACCATGAGCAGAACACCAGGCTGGCCTTCAGATACACAAAACTAAGTTAATAAATGAGACTGTTTGAGGCCACTGAGTCTGTGGCGACTTGTCATGCTGCAATGGAAAACTGACACCCCACCCACTCCTCCTCACCCCACCGGCCCAACATGCACTGTAGATTTCTCCCTGCCAATACCATTGCTTCTCAGCAGAGAAGTAAATGGCCTCCTCCTCCTCTTCATTTCGATAAAGTGCAGGGCAGCTTGACACGGACAGGATATCCGGGTCAGGGGAAGGCAACGCGTGCTGTGTGTGCTGGGGATGGTGAGGATGCCGAGGCTGCACCGGGTGAGGGGCGTGTGCAGGAAGCTGAGCTCGCGGGGACTGTGGGGAGGACGGCACGATGCTGCGGCGAGAGCGGCACAGGCTGCTGCTTCTGGCCAAGGATCCGGGGGGTTTAGCCGCCATGGTCCCTGAGAAACACACACAAAGATGCTCATGAAGGCCAACGCTCTATGGTCACTACAAATATACAAAAGAGAATGGATGTCACTCATACGTCACTCTTTAATCTCCCTTTATTGAACTATACAATTATTTTCTTCTCTACCATCTATACTAGGAAGGTTAAGAAACAAAAATGTAACAAAGGGGAAAACATTTCTAATAAATGAACAAAAATGTACATAAACACACGGGGCTTTAATAGAAAAACTAAATATACAAACCACAAAGGCTTAAAAATTTACCTAACAGATCCTTAAATTTAAAAATCAACACGGCCTAGTTATAAGAAATCTGTATTTTACTACAAACTTTCTTTAATGACTATTAGTTAAAAGGGGACACTATCAGTGTAATGTAGATTGGAGTTTTACCAATGAATATCTCGTGAAATATCACAACTTGTTTAAATTTCAAGTAATTTTTATTAAATCAAGAAAATCATTTAACGGCTGTATGCACAGTCTCTCAGCTGGTTAGAGTTGAGGCCAAAACTTGGTTCTTAAACACTGACTGCCATGGCACTAAACAGAAGTCTTAGATCATCCTGTTTCTGCTACTGGTCCCGTGTAGACCCAGGCTCTGTCTTCATTAAGTGGGTAGTCCTCTCTCTTCCCTTAGCTGGAACACAGCTACAGCATCAGGTCAAACTACTACTCTTTGCTGATGATGTGACCTTATACTTAGAAAATCCCAAAAATTCTACCAAAAGACTCCTGGAATTAATAAATAAATGTGGCAAAGTCTCAGGTTACAAAATCAAAGTAAACAAATCAAGAGCATTCTTATACACCAACCAGCCAAGCTGAGGATCAAAGCAAAGATTCAATACCTTTCATAATAGCTGTAAAGAAAATAAAATATCTGGGAATATATGTAACCAACGAGGTAAAAGATCAATACAAAGAGAATGATCAATCACTAAGGAAGGATACTGCAGATATAAATAAATGAAAAACATCAGACTCGTGGATCAGTAGAAGCAACATTGTTATAATGTCTATACTACCAGGTGGCACCTGTGGCTCAAAGAAATATGGAGCTGGCCCCATATGCCGGGGATGGTGGGTTCAAACCCAGCCCCAGCCAAAAACAGCAAAAAAAAAGTCTATACTACCTAAGTGATCTACAGATTCAATGCAATCCCCATCAAAATACCAACATCATTTTTCAGAGATCTAGAAAAAATAATTCTAAGCTTCATTCTAGAACAAGAAAAAAGCCCAAATAGCCAAAGCAAGCTTAAGCAAAATAAACAAATCTGGATGCATCACTTTACCAGGCTTTAAGATATCCTATAATGCTGCAATAACCAAAATAGCATGGTAGTGACACAAAAATAGTGACCACAGACCAATGAAACAGAACAGAGAACCCAGATTTAAAACCATCCTTATACTGACAAAGCAGACAATATAATATTGTCTAAAGAATCCCTATTCAATAAATGGTGCAGGGAAAACTGAATACCTACATGCAGAAAATTGAAACATAATCCACACTTCTGACCACTCATGGAAAGTAATTCATGATGGGTAAATGACTTAAATCTAAGGCATGAAACCGTAAGAATTCTAAAAAAAAAAAATGTTGGAAAAACTCTTCTGGACATCAGCCTTGGTAAATAACTTATTAAGAGGTCCCTAGTGACAAACACAGCAACAAAAACGAATAAATAGGACTTGATTAAATTAAAAGACTTCTGCACAGCCACGGAAACAATCAAGAGAGTGAATAGCCGACCTAAAGAATGGGAGAAAACACTCGCAAGCTATACGTCCACTAAAGGGCTAGTGACTAGATTCTACAAACAACTCAAGCAAAAGAATCAAGGGAAAAAAAAAAACAAACAATCCCACTGAAAAGTGGGGAAAAGACATGAACAGAAGCTTTTCAAAAGAAGATAGACTATTGGCCAATAAACATATGAAGAAATGTTCAATGTCACAAATCATCATGAAATCACATTAAAACCACACTAAGATATCACCTAACCCCAGTGAGAATGGCTTTTATTAAAAAGTCCCAAACAATAGATACTGGCATGGATACAGAGAGAAAGGTATACTTATATACTATTCATGGGACTGCAAACTAGTATAATCTCTATGGAAAACATTCCTCAAAGAAAAAATCCAGACTTACCATTTGATCCAGTAATCCCACTCCTGAGTATTTACCCAAAGAAAAAGAAATCGTTTTATCGAAAGGACACTTGCACTCATAAATGTTTACTGCAGCACAATTCATAATCACAAAGATGTGAAATCAACCCAAGTGGCCATCAATTCCTGAGTGGATTAGCAAAATGTAGTATATGCATACCACAGAATACTACTCAGCCATGAAGAAAAATGGCTTAATTCCTTTTGCAAAAATATGGATGGAACTGGAGATGATTATCTTAAGTCGACTAAAGAATGGAAGAACAAACAACACTTGTACCCACTATTAAACTGGAACTAATGGATCAACGCTCGTAGGCACAAATGGAAATAAAATCAATGGAAATGAAGCAAGCCAGAGGGAGAAGGAGGGGATTGGTAAAACCATACCTTATGGGTACAGTGAACAATACTGGGGTGATGTGCACACTTTTGCAACCCTGACTCAAACAGCACAAAAGCAATCCATGTAACTAAAACAATAACCTGTAATACTCTGAAATAAAATAAATATAATACATAAATAAAGCCAAGAAGTTATGTTCCAGAATCCCAATTCTTAACCATTACATTATACTGCCTTTCTAAAAACAGATAATAATAGAACAGAATGGAAGAATAAGCAGTATAGTAGTCCCCTTCCACTCTCAGGGGATACGTTTCAAGACCCCTAGAGGATGCCTGAAACTGGATGATACCACATTATAAATATACTGTGGTTTTTCCTATACATACATATATGTGGTAAAGTTTAGTTCATAAACTAGGCACAGTAAGAGATTAACAATAACTGATAATAAACAATAATTATAGCAATATACTGGTAAAAAAATAATGCAAATGCAGTTACTCCCTCTCAAAATATATTATTGTACTGTATTCACTATTTCAGCCCATGGTTGACCACAGGTAACTAAAACTCTGAAAAGCAAAACTTCACCAATAAAGGGGACTACTCCCTGACTTATTTCATGATTCTAATATCATCTTGGTACCAAAATCAAATAAGAACAGTATTGGGGGGGGAAAAAGTATTGACTAATCCAATGTATAATAAAAAATGCAAAAACTCTAAATTATAAACCAAATCCAACTCATTATGAAATAGTACATTGTAGCAAATAGTTTTACTGACATTTAAAAGATTTAAAGATCAAAATTCAACAGAATAAATATAAATAAACAATCACCTCAAATTATGCAGAAAAAGAATGTGATAAAAGTCAGCACCCACTGATTTGAAAAAAAAGAAATTCTTGATAAATGAAGAGCAAAAATGAATTTCCTTAAAATAATCCACCTAAAACATAGAGCAAAATTAATACTTTATGGTGAAATAAGGAAACATTCTTAAAGTCAGATATGGTAAGCACTATTGCCAGCAGTTACCATTTTAATTCACTTTTTTTTTTGGAGACAGAGCCTCAAGCTATCATCCTGGATAGAGTGCTGGGGCGTCACAGCTCACAGCAACCTCAAATTCCTGGGCTTAAGCAATTCTCTTGCCTCAGCCTCCTCAGGAGCTGGGACTATAGGTATCCATTACAACACCTGGCTATCTTTTGGTTGTAGCTGTCATTGTTTGGCAGGCCCATGCCAGCTCTGGTGTATGTGGCTGGCACCTTAGCCACTTGAGCTACAGATGCCACCATTAACTCGGTATTTTATTGGAGATCTTACCTTAGACAAAAAAGAGGAAAAAAGGGTTAGGGGAAAAACATATTCAAAATAAAAAAACCCCAAAGACTCTCATAAGAGAGTTCAATGTTTCTGGATATAGCATCAGCATACTAAAATCAACAAAATTTCTTCACCAGCAACAAATATTCTGAAGTATAATTTTTTTAAGAAGGGTAATTAACATACATATCAGAAAAAGCTATTAAGGTACCTAGAAATTAATCTTTTCAAAAAATATGCAAGGCCTACACACAGAAAACTTATCACTTTTATTTAAAGATGTGTTCGATAAATGGAATTTATTAAGAATTCTCCCCAAATACATCCACTAATTTAAAAAAATCAACGAAACATTCCATGGAATTTCACAAACTGATAAACAAACTTGAGAGCTGGAGGTATTTATGTATCTATGGAGAGAAGCGGTGTTACAAACAAGCAAGGCCAGAGCAGGAATGAGGCTGGGACAACTGTTTACCCATACATTAAGGATACATTTAGATTCCAACCTCACACTATGAACAAAAATAACTTCCAGGTGGATTAAAGGACTAAGGGATTAAAGAAAAACTTAAAAACTTTTAGAAGAGCAAATAAGAATGTATTATCTTTCAAAAAGATATAAAAAGCACAAAACAGACTCACGTATTTGCCACTAAAGAAGCCACCACATTCTAGCAGAAGATACCTACAACCCTCCCTCAAATAACCAGAAAACAAAAGGAGTGCTTCTAAATCAGTAAGGAATCTTAGAAGGACTCTACAGCAATACTACTCTGTAAAAGGCAACCCACAGAAGAAGAAACCTTAATAACAAATGACAAGAAACGAAATGGTACTCAACCTCAGCAGTCCTCAGGAAATAAATATTTTAATAATAGTGAGGTATCATTTCACACCCATTCAAGTTGCAAAACAAACAAATCGAGTTATTCCAAGTATTGATGAGGTTATGGGGACACAGGCACTCTTACAAACAGTGGGCACATAAACTGGTGGAACCATTCTGAGAGGAACTCAGCCCTGTCTAGTAAGAGGTGTCTTTCTACTGACCCAGCAATCTATTCCTAGGTGTCCACACAGAGAAAAATGATGCACAAGGAGAGACAGGTAAGGATGTTTTTTGCATATGGTTTGTAAGGGCACGAAAGTAGAAAAAAAAAAAATCAATGTCAGCAAAATATGAATAAACTGTGGTTTTAAATATAATAGTGGTTAACTCATATAGTTGCAGTGAATATAATCTATCTATAAACACAGAAAATTTTTGAAACGTACTTTTGAACAAAAAGTTCCAAAATACTACATTCAATTTGATGACATTTAAACAGACAAATGTGTATGTATTGCTGTGCATATATATGTTAAGTTTGCACTTTTATATAAAAGTGCAACAGACTTTAGAATGATTCACAACTTTTGAGGAGTGAGAAAGGGAGGCAATTAAAAAGGAGGTTTAACAGCCTTATCTGTAATGATTTGCTTCAGAGAAAAATAAGTAAGGCAAATATTAAAATTTAGTTACCTTTGTGGTAGCTGGGCATATTGTTTTTAGTAATTTCAGGTACATATGAAGGCCTTTATTATAAAAAATTTTAAATAAATTGCTATGACATTGTCATTAGGAGAGGAGTTAGCAGACATCAAAAGTAGTTAACAAGGAAACAACTATCAGCCATTCTACTACCCACACAAAGCTATCTGTTGATATTTTTTTATTTACAAATAATTAAACAAAGGTAATATTACTCTATGTTTAGTGTTACTTTATTCTTAACATAACTACACGCATGCTTACTTGTCATTATTTCAAAGTTATAAAATTTATATATAACTATGGAAAAAAAATTTAAACTGCTCAAAAGGGTATATAAAAGAAGAGTGTTCATTCTACTTTAGAAAACTATATTGCCAAGACTTTCCAGTTTATCCAGTCCAGAAATTACGCTTTTGTAACTTAAGAGTGGAGTACCACTGCAGTGCCACTGGGTGGAGGCAGAGCCCTCAAATTGTAACATGTGGCATCAGTTTTTTTATTTTGTTTTTTTTGAAATAATACATTTGATCACAGCATTTCTAAAGCATATTAAATTTAAAATCAATTCTTGTATTTTTTTCATATTTCAAACTTATCATATGCCACAATCATTTTAACTAGGGCAATTATTCTCATTTAGTATAAGTGTTTTCTTTTAATAGACATATATATATTACATATTCCCATTTGCTTTTTTTTAAAAAAGGCAAAGAAAAAACTAATTAGAAAATGCATCTTCATACACAATTATGATTTTAAGGAGGAACTATGACTTTAAAAAGCTACAGTTTTCAAACAAAAGCATATACTTATGAATCAGTGTTGTGTTTGATAAGCTTAAAGAAATATAATTCAAATAACAGGCACAAACTGACAATATTCAAATTTGAGGATCCAGCCCAGACCTAGATGTGACTTTGCAACCATCACTATCTTGCAGCGTGGGGCGAGTGAACTACACGGGGCCCACACACGCCCACCCATCCTGCCTCCTTAAGAACTGAGTGGCTCCTCACTCTCCTTGTATTATCTGTCTATCATTAACCCAGAGAATTAAAACCACAGAAATAATATAAGCACATAGTCACTGATAATTAAATTTCAAATTCAGGGCTTTATTTCATAAAGTTGTTTTAAAAATTAGAACCCTTTGTAAATCACAATTTCAGAAACACTATAATGACTGGATAGGAAAATTCAAACTGGAAAAGGCCATACATGATTTAATTGGTCTCAAAGAGTATAATTTCCATATAACCTTCAACCAATCAATGACTAAATTCTGTTCTCCAATCTTTGGAACCTTATTCTAAGATACACTGTCACAAATACTTGAATATATCAAATATGTCAAGCAGGCAATCATAAGCATGAAGAGCATAAACATTTTTTAAATGTTTTCTAATACAATGGTTTCTTCCTAATGCCATATTAAAATTCAAAACCTCTAACTGTAAAAAGTCAAAACTAATATATTTAAATTGTATCTTCACTTAAATGATTTCTCACAATGTACAAGTTTTCAAAGCACAGAGCACAACAAAGCAGCATCAATTCACATGGAAGAAAACCATCTCTGGAGGAGTTCCATTTTCTAACAACAACAAAATATATATATAAGTTTTTCCAAACATAAACACACTTAAAATTTCTTTTGGTAGAAGGTTGAGTTAGTAATACTCTTTCAATAAAAGAACAGAACTGAAAAAGCAAAACAAAGTACTAAAAAACATGCCTAGTAGGAAAAGCAACTGAACTTAAATTTTCAGACTGGCTCAAAGTCCACAGTTCATTAGTGGCAGAGCTAGGATTTAAACTCATGTTTCTAAGCTTTTCCCCTGACTTTTATTTCTTCCATTTGAAAAGATGTCTTCCCTCACAGCTCAGCATTTCATTCACATACTGATTTGGCATTTATAAAATGCCATCCTTACTGCCAAATGTCTCTTTATGTCACTCCTCCATTTCAATTTAATTATAATGTATTATAATTATTAATTTTTGTTTTAACAACAAAGTTTTATATTCAATACTTAATATAATGAGTTATTACATAATAGTTGCTCAAGTAGATATTGTTGATCAATCACAATAATTAAGCAGTTTTCTTACAAATATGTGTATAAATTTATAATATACGTACATAAAGCATATACATATGCACATCTCATATGGTATTCCCAAACAGTAAATACTTAAATTATTAATAAAAAGAAAAATAGACAAAATTTTTACCATCGATTTCAAAGTTCATAATTCCTAAAAGCACACGGTAGAAAGTTACTTTAAAAACTGTACCAATGTTTTCTGTTGAACTCACCACTTACCAGGAAATTGTGACACTATTGGCGGTGTATCTTCATCTAAGTCATCAACTCCTCCAGCAATTGGATAAGGTGGAATAGAGACTCTGGGCATCACCACCCAGCTGTGATCAGAGTACAGAGACGAGGTCAGACTGGGGAGGCCTGAGTTATGGGCGATCTGAAAGCCACAGATCTTCTCAATCTGCTGCCAACGAAAAAGTCGTTCTCGTAAACAAGTCGTCAGCTCAGAGAGAGCTTTCCTGGAAAAACCAATACAAGAATTACTTACTGCATCAAAGAGTCTTTACTATGGCACTGAAAAAAGGCAATTACATGACCAGACCATGGCAATTAACTAATTTCCAAAAGGAAATTATCCACTGTTAGAACTTGTGTAAATTATATAATTATATGATTAAATGATAAATTTAAATATAAACTGTCTACAAATTACTCATTTCAACACAGTAGCAAATAAAGAGATAGCTAAAATAACATTCTCACTTTGCTTCCAGAATTTTGTGGTCTACCTCATCCAGGGAGGAGCTGTGTGCAACATGCAGAGTCCCAAAGACTGTACTTCTCTTCTTTTTAATTTTTTCTGCCTAGAAACCAAAAAGGAGAAAAATAAGACTAGGTTTAAAAAAACACATATGCTAAGGAAGTTTATTCTGATTTTGAATGTACTAATACTAATCATCATAAAACCAGAGCAGAATTACCAACCAAGAAAGAGACCTATTTTCAAAACAAAACAAAACAAAACAAAAACAAAAAAAGAAAACAGATGAGGAATAAAGCATGCTTTCCTAAGTAAATCAATTTATCCTGGAAAATTTTTCTCTTACTTCTGTGTTTCAGAAAGACTTGAATCTTCTACTAACACTGGAGAAGAACATTAAAAATATCTGACTGCAGTGGAGGTGTTAGTAAGTGAACTGATAATTTTTTTCTTTGCTAAAATTCAGATTAAGACTTGTTCTTACTCTCACAATTCAGTAAGTGTCAAAATTAATTTCTAATAACTACTAACCTGAATCAGATATGAAGCAGCAACCTGGAGGAGAAAAGCTCCATAACTTTTCTGAAAACTTTTATGATAACAATAAATAATGATAATTTTTAAATGACACTAAGGTCATTTTGAAAGGCATATAGTTCTCTAAATACAGTAATTATACTTTAAAGCCTACGATTACAAGAGCCGATTTACACAGTAGGTTACAATTCAAGAAAAGAATCTGTAATAAAAAACTTTTATTCAGATCTTTTTATCCCAGTTAGTTAGTCCCTCTAAAATCCAGCCCAAGAAACAAGTTTAGTAAATTTTGAAATACAAGATTACCTCATCCTTAGCAATGGCTAACTGCATTTCAGCATTTTGTCTTTTAATATTGTAATATTGTACTTCAACTTCGTGTGTTAATTGAAGCCATTTCTGAAGTGCATCTGGAACAGACCAGCTGCTTCTTAGTTCAAATTCTTTTTCAGCTTTTTTCAGAGCCATGCGAACCTGGAAGAAGGAAGGGAGGTAAACAGAAATGGAGAGAGGGAAAAAGGAAGAATTAAAATATTTTTTAATACCCAAACTAAATGAAAAATCAGTTTCATCTATCCTTTTTGTAAACACTGTTTTAAATTGCAACACCTAAATACACTCTCCTAAGCACAGCTCTAAAGCCAGAGAGGGTAGAGGGGGCTTATATATATCTTAAGATGCAGTATTTTGATTTTATATTTTATAATATCCAGGCTCACTAAAGGAAAAAAAATCCAGGACACATACAAATTAAAACTTATCATACTTTTCCTATAATATGTATTTGGTTTATGAAGAAATGTACAAAATCAAGTATTAACCTATTCTAATACCCATTATGTTCCCAGAAGATCCTATTACAGTTTCTTAACTCTATATTCTTTTTGTTTATGGAATTATACCTTTTTTTCTGTAGTTTTTCATGACACCTTTGTAGACAGTTATATCTCACTGTTTTAAACATATCTGCCTATTATACTACATAGTCTGTTTTACCATTTCTGCTACTTAATTCATTTCTTCTAATATATCAGAGAGTAGGTAAGTGAGCATTTGCAGACCACATATAAATTGTAAAAAAAAAAGATCCTGAATGGGACTCTACTTAATTTTTCCATGAGAAACTATGCATAGCCTTCAGTATAAGGATATTAGAGTATTTTTTTCGCCTGCCCTTTAACCAAGCCAGATGATAAATGGAGAAAACTGAAATTCTTAATGTGTTAGACGGTAATAAAAGTCCTAAGGGAAAAAAAAGTCTTAAGAAAAGCCTCATTAAGAAATGACACAGAAGGGAGAAACAATCCATTCCTGGAATGATTTAATTAAAAACTAACAAGAGCTCAAGATGTAGAAAGATACATGATGGAATTTAGGAAATTGTCCACACACACTCCAAGCCAGCCAAAGTGATGAGTGAACTACAGAGCATCCTGCTTCTGGAGCACCACAAATGCAGATGGTTTTCCTCAAAGTGACTAAAGTAACTGAAATTCCATTTCTAAATTAAAGAGCAGAGATATGCTTGATTTGAACAAACCCATTCTACTTAAACTATGATGAGCACTATGTGCAAACTTCTAATAAAAAAAATATAGCTTTTAGATACTATGAAAAAAAGAATTGTGTGGAAAAAAATTCTAGAATTCCAAAATTATAAACAAAAATTCGCAATGGAACACTAAATAGATAATTTTTAAAAAGAGAGAGAAATTAACATAAAAGTAGGATGGCACTTACTCACTGTAAATAAATCCCAAGCAACATTTGCCTGGCATGATTCATTATGCAATGTCTTAGGACAAAATTGAATTTAGTAAGAGAGTTGGGTAAGCTGTGTGACGTCCCTGCTAATCTCTCAGGAAGACAGAACCTGAGCTGAGGTCCTGTGACACGTAGTTGTATATAACACCACAAAATGTATGTCACCAAGACCTTTTTTTCAGGAGATTTTAAAGCTTAAATTTCTATACAGTTTTCATTTCTAAGGAAGCATACAAAGAATCTCAACACAAGTTATTCTCTTTATTCATAAAGATTGTCCATGAATTTACTCCCCCTAAGAAGAGCTCAATGGAACACATTCAACATGGAAACTACATATCTTTAGCATAAAGTGAGGCTGAACACTGATTAGATTAATTGTCAATGTCTCAAGTGGAAATTTTGACCTTTCAATAACAACATCTATTTAGCTGTTTCTCTGGTATTAGTCATTATTTAGCACTTGACCTCAATCCCAATCCTTAAATTTAAGTTATAGTGTCATTTATTATAATGGAACATAGTAAAACATTGCATAATTAATAGTTTTTGCAAATAAGGAATAACTACTTAAAATTATGGTAACTATTTACATAAATTGTGAATCTTAGGAATAAAACAATAAGTAAAAAAAAAAGATGCCACAGAAAGAAACAGACTAAATATCTAAAACCTGACTTTTAGATTTGACCTTACCATTTATTACCTTTGACCTTCAGGAGGCTCTTTACCTCCTGGGAATACTGTCTCATGCAGCACAAGAGTATTATCACTTGTCTTGACTAAAGTCTTCTTGAAATTTTTTTTAAGAACAAAATAATTTATATAAAAACTATTTAAATCACAGAAAATTTAAGTAATATTATTAGTCACCCAGAAGTCTTTGTTTTAGTGAAAATAACACTATGTAAAATATATGTCAGATTTTTCTGGCTTTCTAATTTTAAGAGTTTAATTATCCCTCACACAAGGTACTGCAATGCTTTCAACTATGTGGAATTGTGAATTATGTAACATTATGCACAATTAATATTTCCCAGTTAAACTCATTTCTATAAACAAAGCATTTAATAGTATGGGAATATACAGATTTTGGAATATGACATACAAAATACTGCCTTTGCTATGTAACAGCTGTGTAACGTAAGGAAATTATCTAATCTCTTTACATACCTCACCTCTACATGAAAATAATACTTGTATTGTGAGGATTAAAATTTATAAGCAAATCATTGGCAGTGTGTGTTGTATACACTGATGGCATACAATAAGCACCCAGAGAACTGTGTTTCTTATTCAAATAAACATGTTGGATAGAGTTCTTTCTAAAATATCTGTTTCCTTTGTTTTTACCTCTTATTGACCCAAGGTCTCATTAGGACTATTGTGGTCACACTGGTACACCCTATCATGGTATCTCCTGGTCTACTGACATGTGCACAGTCTCTACGCCAAAACTTCAGATTGCAGTGTTCAAGATTCTTGAGCCCATTGTTTTTTTTTTTTAAATATTGTGTCTTTTTTCTAACTATGAAGCAATCATCTGTATCACTTTATTCTCTGTATCTCTTTATTCTTTATTTTCCCTTTCTTATCTGCAAAATTTAGAAAAGCAGCTGCCAAGCTTGAAACAATCCAAGAGTCAGACATCTTGCTGGGAACAGGCCAGGCTTCTCCCAGGAGTAAAGGGGCACAGGATCTAACGCTTAGACACAGTGGAATTTTGGTACAGCCTTTTGTGTCAATTCCCTGATTCTTTACTACATTCTGATAAGGTTTGTCAGGTGAGACATGACTATAAAATATCTCAGAGTAAATTTAAAAGAATAAACTCTTTACAGGGAAGAGATCCAAAAAATAGATGTCTGAGGTCTGAGGGAGAGTAGTTACAACTAACGAAAGAGATGGCTGCGATTCAACCACACGAATTTTTGTTAAAAAAAAAAAAAAAAATCTTGAAGGAAATAGTAATTCACAGTGAATATTTTCCCATGAGTTGAAATTAAATGCCATTCATCACATAATTCTTACTTAACTCTGAGTTGAAAAAGTAACAGTACATAAAACAGAGTGGAAAGCAGAACATCCAAGTTCTTTCCCCTGCTGTGCACCTGAGTCACCACGTTTGAGCAAATTTTCTAATCCTTTTTTTGTTCCTCAGTTTATCAGTTAAAAAAAAAAAAAAAAGGTCAAAGTCAGAAGGATATGAGACTACAAAAGCAGAGGTTGGAGTGACTGTGCTCTGGAAACAAAGGAAGGGGCCTTGGGCCAAGTAACGTCCATGGTCTCTCACAGTGGAGAAGACAAGGAACCAGGTCCTCCCCCACAGCCCGCAGAAGGAACACAGCCCTGAGGACCCACTGCAGACGCACTCTGACCTCTATAGCATAACAGCAGGGTAACACATTTGTGTTTATTTAAGCCACTAAGTTTGTGGTGAACTTTTTTTTTACAGCAGGAATAAGAAATGGATGCATCTGCCTATAATTAAATTCTCCTAGAACCTCATCTTCTCCACCCAACTCTGTGACACCTAAATGCCTAGATCCCACCTTGTGTAACTAAACAGAATAAAGGACATCTTTTAGAAACAGCTTCAGAACGTTTAGTGATTATGTTCTAAAACCACTTTATAGTTCAAATGGATATTTAAGAGATTCTTTACCGTTGCGGAGAATTTCAAAATTAGATATACTTTATTTTACTAGATTACAATCAGAAACACAAATATATTACAGATGTTAAATAAACACCATAAATTTACTCAAGACAATGAACATGGCAAGATTTCATGAATGAGTGAACATGATGACAATTTTATCTTTCAGTTGCTACTTTGTTATTTTGTCATAAAGACTTTGATCAATGCTAGAAATATCAATGAATTATTCTTTTATTAACTGAGAAACTGCACACAACAAAATAAAATGCAGAAGACTGTACAAAAACAAGAGCTGGCTCCTCAATGGCAATACCAATAGCCAAATGAATAATTTTTTAATGTAAATACCTGTTCCAACTCCTGTTCTGCGTACTGACGTCGACTCAGTTCACATTCAGCCCCCTCCCGCAGCTCTCTCAGCCGACAAGCCTCCTCCTTTGCGAAGTTGATCTCATCCATCATTTTGCGCTCTAGATTTTGCTTTTCTACGGCAACATTTCTGTTTTCTTCCTGTGCCTTTTCAAGCCTTATGGAACAATAAAAATGAGAATTCCTTACAAGTTTCCAAAATCTCATTTTTTACAAGAATTCTGTTTTCAAGCAATTACACACATATTTCAAGCAGAATTCACAGCATTTTCTGTTAACTGTAAGTTTGGATAGTAAACATATTAGACGACCTAATATACAGCTGCTTTGATTATCTTGGGATCAAAAGACAGGGATAGCAGGGAAGTATTCTTCTACAAAAGGTGTTTAAGAAATTCAGAATTATTTAAATCCAGTTAAAAATAAAATTTAACTACATATATAATTCTACCTACATTTGGTTTACTTTCACTGGTCTTCTACCCATGAATTTCCAGGGGTATGAATTTATAATAAATCTTCAATTATGACATTATACTTTTATAAAACATGAAATATACATATATTCCTAATGTGTGTAATAGCCTAAATAACTGTTTAAGCACATGCCCATATTATATATTTGCAAACTGTATTTTCCTCCATAAACAAATTACGATTTCTTTCACTTACCTCTCTTGTAAGTCCATTAGACTTTGCTCTGCTGTTTGGAGACTTTCTAAGTCCTTCATCATTTTTGCAACATGTTCTTTTGATGACTTATTCTGCGTATAAGCAAACCAGCACCCTCCAACACCAATTACTATAGAAACTGTGAGGATAAAATCTTTCATCCAGTTATGAGGTGGGCCTATGAAGAGAATCACAGATGATTACTATTTGAATTGTAACAGAACGTTCGCACATAGAGGCATTTTTTAAAAAAATAGTAGGTCCCTAAAAACAAAAGGTCTCCTTCCTAATACAAACTCTAGTCTTTAAAAATCCTTTCTTCATGGACTGCGTCCATTCATGGATACATTCATTCACTTTGCCCCAGAGGAAGGGACTGTGTCCATTCATGGACACTTTCATTCACCTTGCCCCAGAGGAAGGGACTGTGTCCATTCATGGATACATTCACTCACTTTGCCCCAGAGGAAGGGACTGTGCTCGTTCATGGATACATTCATTCACCTTGCCCCCAGCGGAAGGGACTGTGCTCATACGTTTCCTGGCCAAGGAACCCATGCACCTATATATACCCAGAGACTAAAAGCCTAAAGGGGGAGGCGGAGAAAGACTGGGAGAGAAACGGAGAGAGCTTTTCTCTCCCTACTTGAGTTCTCTCTCTCTACCAGGAGCTTTAGTGTTTTCTGTATTCTTTTCTATAAATAAATTCTGTCATACCACTGGAAAAAAAAAGAATGGTCCACACCACAAAAT